>VZTZ01016970.1:42498-149887 GCA_013400955.1 Drymodes brunneopygia
GGGAACAGAACAAAAATGCCACTTCTAATACTCTATTACTGAGATTCTTTTAAGAAAGATGAACCTTAAACATTAATCTAGAACCATACATTTTACTATATATTCTAATGTCATCTACATCATCTACACATGACTCAGTAAAATACAGATAGGAGATGCAGACACTTTGATCACAAGTGAATTGTAAACACAAATTATTAAGTAAAAGATGAAAAATCATTTTCCTCATATATGAACCTCCCTAGGAAAAATAAATTGACTCCTGAGTCTGTGAAAAAAGATCTTAAGATAAGTACATTATAATTTTCTGGCAAAGTGGGGAAGACAGACTTGTGACTTTCTAGCATACTAGGTAGTATGAAATTTTAATTTTCTAACTAGACATCTGCTTTTGTCCGTGTGCCATAGAAGTTTGTTTACCACAGGCCATTTTCTCAGGCGTATAATTATTTTGACTTTAAATATAGCAGTCATTTATTATGAGGCATAAAAGCTGTTTAGAGCTGTGACAGCTGTGGCATCATATTACATTTTTCTAAATCACTTAAGTCTGCTGTTATACAACAAATATAAATTATTCTCAAAGAGGGCTATCTGTCTAGAAATCTGAAAAGTTTTGTATGAAAGTACAACCTGTATAAATTATAAGAATCAATAACATATCTGAGAAATTTCTGTTGTGGAAAAAGATTAAGCAAAACATGAACAACAGAGGCATAAAGAAAATTTCACTGTGATCCAGTTACAAGTTTTATAAAACATTATAAAAATCATCTGCTCATATAGTTGATAAGTAAAGTGTTCAGCATGTCTTAGTGTTGCAAAATAAACCATGTAAAACTGCTAAAAGTTGATAAAAATATATAAACACTGTATAATTTTTTCTCTGTTAAGTTGTATCAGCAAGCAATTCTTCAACAACTTAAATGTTATACACAATCTTCCTCTGATTGTGCTAAAAATATATAGAACATAGTTCTGATTTTGGTTTTGTTTCAAGTTTCTTCACGGAATAATACTTTTTTCAGAGCAGAAAATAGTTATTTAAAGTTTACTTTTTTCTTTTTCCACTTGCAGGTGTATCGACTATAATCACAGTGCATTTTGAAGTAAACAAATTTACTTTTCTTTGTTTCACAGATGACATTTTCTCAAAAAGATACAAAGAATATAGAGAATCAAGCATTTGCTGAGGAGTGTCCATGATTACAGGAAGTTAATCCCTCTTTGAAAACGGATTTCCTACTGGTATGAACATTCAAAGCTACAAAACTCTTTATCTAATTTTAATAAAGAGGTGATTAGATTTCTACAACTATGAACCGAGCACACAAGAAAAGAAGCTACAATCTTGAGCCTTATGACAAAAGTGTAACAAGCAAAAATGTATTTGGACAAATGTTCAAACTTTCCTGACTTTTCCTTGGGAAAGGGCAGGTTTTAAGCAAGAGTATTTTTTAAACAAATCCACAAGTTAAAAGTGGTCTAGATGACTTCATCAGAATGGAGAACCACTTCTATGCTCACTTCTTTTCTTTTAGTGGGGTTTATGGTCAACAAAACATGAAAAAAGCAAAGATTCCCAAATCCTGACACTAAAAATACATATCCTGTTAAATTTTAGTGTGTAGTAAAGATGAAAAGGCAAGTATGGTCAGGATGTATCTACAGAATAAATGTACACAAGTATTAAATTATCACTGGTACTAAATCCTCATGCTAGAGCTTTGTGTGGGCATTGTTAATCCTGAAACATAACCACTTTTGTATGTCATTTAATACTCTTAAAAATAAAGAAAAACTGGAAAATGAATATTTTAAAAAGATAATATCCAAGATAAGCAACACATGTCCCTCTTTATTTCTCAAAAATCTGCTCCTTAGTCCTGTTCTGTAAAGCATGTTCATTATAGAAGTTTCAAACAGCACTATATTAAGAGAATCCTTGGGTTTTTAATAAGATTTTTGAACACACAAGAAGCTAAAGAGATGTTCAGTGCGAATTTAGCTGACCTTGTGCCATCAAGCAGAAATATAAATGTTGCAGTTAAACATCAGAGGAATAAAACTATTGATATCCCGTAGAGGCCAATTAAGAATTTTTGGGGTTTTTTTTAACAAATGGATTAAAATTTAATTGAATGCCAAGTCTATGGAAGGTCAAGGAATCACAACTCATAATTGTATTGAGAGGTTTAGAAAGAGCATCTTGAAACATATTTCTCAAAGACTTTCCTGTATAACTTCCCCTTCATTGCAGGAGGTTTGCTGACATCGAGCCACAGCATTTAATGTACTTTCTTCAGCTAGCATACTTCTTGGTAAAACCATTTAATTCCAGAAAGTCATGAGTGAATGGAGCAATAACTTTAAAACAGTACCTGAGCTGTTTTCAATATCAGACTCATCAGTTCAAGACCACAAAGTGTCCTGTGTTGAAGCTTTTTGAAGCTCCTTGTCATTTACCTAAATTTGTTACCTATATAACAATTAAAAATTTAAATACAAACTGAAAGTATTGTAAAAACAAAGAGCCTATACAATGAGAAGTATTTTCTAAAATTTCTTTTTTGTGACTTCATAGTCACCTATGAAATGGCACACTTCTTTATGTTTCAGGAGTAAGTTCTTCCAAAAAAAAGGCAGTTGCAGAGAACTTAATAGTGGGAGAAATGTATTTTTGATTAGAATGGATAAAAAAAGAAAAATACCTCGCTTTTGAAATTGCCTAGTTTTTGGCTATTTATTTTTCAGTGTCTTGATTAGGGTTTTATAAAGCAGATGTTCAAGTAATGCAATGTTATTTAATTTCACATGTGTAAGAGAAGGATGGAGGAAATTTAATTTTCACTGTCTTTATTTATGAATCTTTCATGTTACAGCACAGAAGTGTTTTCTACTGCTGTGTTCATTGGCAATTGGTTTACAGGGTGCTAAAGAAACTCAAAATAGGAGATTCTATACTGAGGGATGAGAAAAGTGGGCAACAACCAGAAAGAAAGTCATTTGTACTAGACATCAAATTTCTTAAAGATATGGCAAAAAACATGATGAGTGACATTCCATGGAAATCAAACACAACCATCACTTAAAGCAGCAATATTGAAATGCATATCTTTGATGGTACTTTCCTTAGGACAGACATATGGTATTATGCACACTTCCTTAAATAAGAAAAAAATAACAATTTGACCACAGCGCATTTCAATGGAAAATTTCAGGAGCTTCTTGAGAGACACAGAATTGCATGTTGAAGCTGTTGGCTATGTCATCTTGTGTACCATAAGACAGAGCTTGGATGATCAAGAGTGTGTTTAAAAATTCTTTGCAGCTGAGGAAAAGGGCTTAGCATGAGGATTGGTGATTCTTACTCCTAGTCTGCCTCCCTTCAGCTCTGCTACCATAAAAGGGTGTTACCACATTAATTCTTCACTTTGCATTCTATTATTAATTTAATAAGCACACTGTTTATCCTCAAAGTAACTTTTTGATGTTTATTTAATTTCTATTTTGTAAATGGCAATTGAATATACCCTTTTTTTAGAACTGAGTTGGTTAAAAAAGACAACCAACTCATATATTTAGTGACTATGCAGGAAAATTTATATGTAATTGTGAAAAATATACATTTTTTTAATCTAGAAACACCACAATCATACCAAAAGATAGTACAAAATAGTGGGTTAATCTACAGTCATATATTTTTTTTAATTGTGCATTTAGACAAATGAGGTATAGTATGGTCTGAACATGGGGTTACAAACTCCCTGGGTAACAAAAGAGTTCTAGGAATTTATTGGACTTTAAAAGGTAAAGAAAGTGTGGAGACAGAGGAGGTTTTTATTAAGCATTAAGAAAGGAGACCCCTGACAGCTCGTCTTAATGCAATTGGAAAGGTTAAGTGATTAAAAATTCTGCTGGAAATCTCATCAAAACTTCTGGTAGCAGGCTAGTAAATTTAACTGTGTGGTACCAACTACCACAGCAATCCTTCAGGACACATCAAGAACAGTAAAGATTTTCAATACTTTATTTCTAAAAGTTCATTGTCCCTGAGGCCACATCATCTTTTCCCAGCATCGATGACACAGATGAGATTGTTAGTTTTAGACCTCCTGTCTAGAGCAGATAACAGTTGCAGGGTTCACTATACCAATATAACATATGTGCCTCATCAGCCCAAATCAGGTGGGCTGACTATATGCTATCCTACTCCTTCTAGCTCCCTCTTTTATCACAATAAAACAGGATATGGGAGTAAGGAAGGGAAAAAAAAGACAACAAAAATCCAAAACCAACAACAAAACACTACTAAAGGCATGCATTTTAGGTGTCCATGAAAAACTCCATTGCATCTCTTTAGCACAGAGCAAAATATTTGTTATTTCAATACAGTAACAAGGTTTGAATAGCTCTGCAGTTTGCTCTGTAGCACTTGTCATAGGAAGCAAATGAAAAAAAACATTGTCTGAGTATTCATTGTTTCTTGGAAAACCGAGTGGAAAACTGAAGTCATACCTTCAACTACAATAAGAGCCAGAGAGTGCAAATATAACCTCATTAAATAAGAGAGTGAATCTAAGTGGCATACAAGGCTATTAAACAAACTAGATTGATCCATAATAATAAGAAACATGTTTCACATCTGTTGAACAGTTCAGAGCTTTTAACAAGTAATAGGCACACTGCACTGTAAAATAGTTGTTATTCTCCATCTGTATATCATTGTCAATGGCTGTGCTATGTCAAAAGAAGCACTTTTCCCATACACTTTATTGCTTGATAGCTTGCTGATTGCTTTTACAAAGCAATAAATTGATGGCCTGATTCAGCAGTGACATTAGGTTATGTTCATTCTCTGTGATTGATGCTTTGAATTAGAACACTTACATTCGCTTCTGTTTGGAAATATGAAATTCCAAACAAGCAAACCTGATGTCACAAACAAAATGAGACAATGGATGTCAGATGAGTGAGATTTATACATTTAAATATCTAAATAGTTTTCCTCTTTAATAAAGTTTTCATAATTTATTGTTGAAGCGATGGTGTCTCAGTAAAGAAAAATCTAGTCAAATAAGGAGAGAGGGAAAAAAATTAGAAGACGAGAATAGAATTTCCACACTATAAATTTCTCCAGTATTAGAAATGCATGTAAAGGTGAACAATAAGAACATATTAATTATTTAGCTCTCAATTAAATAAATTTCATAATTTATACATTTTACAGCAAGTTTGAAGGTAAAAAGGAATTTCATTATTTTTCACTGGCTTAAAAATTCATCCATCAACTATAGCAGCCTTTTTTATTATACATCATTTTGAAATGACACTTAAACTTAAAAGGCAAAATAAAAAAGAAGAAATAAGAAAAGGTGACTGCTAACTGTTTTTCATAATTTCTTCATGATAAATCAATTAAACAAGAAGCAGCTTGTTAAAATAATTTTAAATATGGAAATAAAGATCTCCAAGAAGCTAAGAATTTCAGTTCAGCAGTCCTATTACACTACAAATAAACAAATCCCAAACAAAAACAAAGCCCCAAAAAGCAAACAGCCCTCCCAGTCTACTGACCGTCACAGCAGTCAGGAAGCAGTTCTCCCCACTAAATGTCAAATTTCAGAAAAAGCACTGTCATGTGAGGAGTAATTCCAGAATAAATGTATTTTTACATATGGATCATTCTAGTCCTTTTGTGACAAACATATGCAGCTCCTTCACACCATGCATAAAGTGCATCCCTGACTGCACTGCAGTCAACATTTGAAGCATGAGAGAGGTGTAATCTCTACTTTGTCAAATCTGATGATGTTTTTATGTGTGCCTTAAGTTTGCTGGATAAATATATATAAATTAACAGCTTTAGCACCGGTGTCTACCTTGAATCAGACTGTGACTTGAGAAAGATTGTAACATCGCAATTTTCACATCTGTAAATTGAGGATGATGTTATTTACTAACCTTCTTGCTGAAGCTGTGCACATTCATCTGCTGCCTTGCTGTCTTTTATACTGGCCTTTTAAATTATACAAGCAACATTTAAATGATAAATATTTATAGCAAAAGGCAAAGCATGATGGGCATCTGCTCATAGACTGATGTTCTTATCACTGAAAGGGATATAAAATACAGCAGCTTTCACTCTCGGGTTCAACATAATTCTTAGGCCATTCTTTTCAAAGAAGCAGTAGGTAAGAACTACAAATGAGCTGTACTTTCCTGCAACAAAGTTATTTTTTGTCTCTTTTTTTTTTTACCTTTTAGTATTGAAATAATAACACAAATGGAAGAAAACATCATTTTGACTTCACTTATTAATCAAAACAAGTTATAAATGTATCAACCTATTCTGGCATAGTTGAGGTATAGTTTTGGTATAGCTATTGTTATGCCCAACCTTGTAGGGATTTCAAAACACACATACTTTCATATTTTCAAATTATTGACAGTGTTCTTTATCCCACCAGAAAAAAAGCAACATCACAAAATTTCCCCTAATTACACTGTTTTTCCTTGTTGTTTCTTAATTTCTTTCCATTGAAACACTGCAAATATTTATAAAAAGACTTTGAATACCCAATTTCATGATTTTTACTATCCCTCTCCTGAGGGAAAAATTGTACACATTCTCAGAAAGTCTATTAGGTGTAGGTACATTTTTTATCATGGCACACAGGGTGGAGCCACCTTGCAGAGCAGGGCGCTACAGGCCCCATGCCCCAAACACCAGCACAAACACCTGCTACAGTCCCACAGCACACGAGTGTCCCCAGAGTAGCAACTGAGGCACCAACATTGACCATGTGTTCCCTCCTTTTCCTGGCATTAGAGTGCTGTTATAGAGCTGAGACAATTCCTCTTTTCTTCCTTCCTCATTTCATTCCACTGCCCTGACACAGTCGTTAGTTTTAGAATCATAGAATGCATGGGGTGGGAATGGACCATAATGAGCATCTAATTCCAACCCCCACTGCTATGGACAGGGCCAGCACCCACTAGACCAGGCTACTCAAGGCCTCATCTAAACAGCCTTTGAACACTGTTGGGTTTGAGGTATCCACAACCGCCCTGGGCAAGCTGTTCCTGTGTCCCACCACTCTCACAGTAAAGAATTTCTTCCACAGATCTAATCTACATTTCCCCTCTTTCAATTTGCACCCATTGCTCCTTATCCTATCACTACAGTTCCTGATGAAGAGCCCCTCTCTGGCTTCCCTGTAGGCCCACTTCACACACACTGGAAGATTGCTATGAGGGCTCCACACAACCTTCTCTTTTCCAGCCTGAATAGCCCCAACTTTCTCAGCCCATCTTCACATGGGAAGTACTCCAGGGCTCTTGTCAACTTCATAGCCCTCCTCTGGACTTTCTCCAACAGTTCCATGTTCTTCTTATGTTGGGGACACCAGAAGGGTACCCAGTACTCCAGGTGGGGTCTCACAAGAGCAGAGCAGAGGCAGAGAATCTCCTTCTTCGACCTGCTGCCCATGCTGCTTCGCAAGCAGCCCAGGATTCCATTGGCTTTCTGGGTTGTGAGCACATGGTGAGTTTTTCGTCAACCATCACCCCCAAGTCTTGCTCTGCAAGGCTTCTCTCAATCACTTCTCTGCCCTGCCTGTGGGTGCGTCATAACCCAGGTGCAGGACCTTGCATTTTGCTTTGTTGAACCTCATGAGGTTTTCATTGATCTACCTCTTAGGTCTGTCAAGATTGAGGCATAGAAGTCATTCAGAATCTCAGCCTTCTCTTTGTCCAGGGTAGCCTGGTGTCCTGTTTCCCTCTGGAGAAGGCCCACATTATCCCTTGTCTTTCTTTGGCTTTCAACATTTCTATAGAAATACTTCTTGTTATCCTTAATATCCTTGACAAGATTCAGTTCTAACTGGGCCTTGACTTCCCTAACCTTGTACCTAACTTCCCATGTACTTTGGGTACTCCTCCCAGGGCACCTGTCCTCACTTCCACCTCCTGAAAATTTTCGCTCTGAGTTTTGTCAGCAGCTTCCTGGAGATCTCCCAGCATTTTTGCCCAATTACTTCCTTGTTGGGGTGCCTTGCTCCTGAGCTTGGAGGAGGCGATCCTTGGAAATCAGCCAGCATTCTTGGGCCCCTATGCCCTCTTTCTGCTTTTCGCCTCGCACATGTGTGCAAGGACTCCAGAGCAATGGATGATGCTCCAGACGTGTTTTATATCAGTATAAAGAAATGGTTTCATGTTAGGTAAGTGCCATGCTTCAGCACCAGCAGTAGGAAATCTACTGGTGCCCTTCAGAGAGAGGTCAGCCCTAGGATGATTGACAAACAGATTCCAAGCTTAAATCTAGCATTGGCTTGTACTTTAAAATATGTCCTTGTTGGTATTTTCAATGCACTTTTTGTCTAACAGATTTTATTATTTAGTTGTAAATATCATTTCCATTAAACACGCTTCCAGTAGATGTAGCAGCAGGAAGTAACAGAAATTTTTCAGGCATCAGACTCAATATTCATACAATCACACAGGAAAAAGCTGCAAAAATCAATATGTGGCTTAAGACTGTGGAGAAAAAGTCAACAGGTTGCAGCATTTTTGAATAATTGCTGTGGAAAAGATAAATCATCCCTCTAAACTCTGCATGGTTCTTAATACATACCAGAACTTACAGGATAAATTTGGTTTGGGTATTGTGGAATCAGCTAATGATCAAAGGGTAACAAATGACATAGACTGTTTCAAATGAAAAATTAACCATTTGGAGTAATCAATTAATCAAAATGAGTTCCTGACATCTAACAGAGGCATTAAAGTTTCCTTAAATGAATAAAATGAACTTTATATGATAAAATTATAAAAGAAAAAAAAACCTAATTAACTATGACATGAACGAAAAAAAAGAAACTCACAAAACAGCAACTCACATGACCAAGAAAATGAGGAAGATTCTGTTAGGTTAAAAGGCCCATGAACGAGAATATGTTATAGAAACTTCCAGTACCTATGATTACATAGGGAAATGAATTTTTGTTTATTTATTTTCAATGACTATACTAGCAAGATGAATACAAATTCTTCTTATTCATAAAAATATACTTTAGACAAACAGAGTAACAACATCAAAAAACCTTTTGAAAATCCCTGTAAAATCACCTTCTGGGTGACATATATCCCCAGAAAGCAGCAGTAAACAGAACAATGTTGGTAAAACTACCTAGGACAGGATATTTTCTGACAGATGTTCCAGGACATATTGAAAGAAGAGTGACTCATTCACATGACACAAAAAATATTGGAGAGATCAGAGAAAAAGATTATTTAAGACTTGCACATATGCACTCACTGACATAAAATGCTGTAGGAGAATAGCTGGTGAAAGATAAGGCTTTGCTGCTGGCAGTCAAAACCTTACCTGCCCCTTAGAACTGGCTAAACTAGCTAAACTAAACATCCTCATTTGATGCTATCTGTTGACTTCTCTAACATTGTGGACCACAAGTAAAGAATATTGACCTAAAATCCCTTCAAATGAAGTAGCATTGAATGAGAAAGCTTATAAATGAGACAAAGACTGTGTCCTGTTCTCAACAGGACACAAAAAGCAAAAGCAGTCTAAATCTATCACTGAGAATTGGAAAATGAGGCCTCCAATTGGTATGCTGCAACTGGAGAAGGAGAATTTTATTATATTTGCATTCTTCTTACCAGCATGGGCATTACTAACCAGGAAATTATAATCAACGTGTAGTCTGTTAATTCTTGGATTATAATATTTTTCTAAGCCACAAGGAACAGTGGTGTAATTATTGCCTCAGAGCAACAAAATACAATGCCAGCATGTAAAATGCTGTTTGATTTTGGATTAAAAGAATCCATGTCTATGAATCTTTACACATATTTATTTTGTGCAATAAAAAATGTTATCAGCAACTAGACATGAAATACACATGAATAAAAATAAAGTTTCGAGTAGTTGTCAGAAGGACTTTTTTTCCCTACTTATTAGTAACTCATTTAAAACTTGTAGTCCTCTTTCTTAGGTCTAGCTTAAAAGAGTGTTAACTCTGCTTGCTCAGAAATCAAAACTGTTTCAGCTAAGTAAATAAGAATATTTCATAAGTGGGCACATCTTATGTACATCTGCACTGGCTGAAAAATTACTTGTATGTTTTAGTGTTCGTACTTCTTTTTGTCACTGTTGATACTTTATTCCACGAGTTTGGCTGAAAGAGGAGGTATAGTACAGCCGCACAATGATGTCTAGATAATAAGGTTCTAAAATACTTTTGCATCTTTAGCATGGTAAATTATAGAGTGAGGAACACAAAAATGAAGAATTAATACTATTGGATTAATGATAGGTGAGACAACCTGATGCCTGCTGGGATTTCTTTATGACTAACCTAAAAATGCCCACAAAAATCCAAACAAACACAAAGCTTCTACCAAAACAATCACACACACACCCACAGACATACTGAGATGGCCTAGATAAAGTTTTGTGTGTCCCTCCCTCCCCAAAAAGCTGTAAGTAGAAAGGTGTACTGTAGAACATGCAAAAGAGATTGTTTCAGTCCAATATTAACAGAAGACTAATGCTGAGATCCTTAAATTGCTCCTTTTAGAGCCAGATTAAAATCCAAAAGATTTGTGCCTTCATTTTATGTACTATGAAATGAAGTCTTGTACATTTCCTCTGAACTCTTCAGGTCATTGAGAAAGTAGACTGGCTAAACCACAACTGTTTACTTATTTTCAAAATCTGTCTGGCCCTCTCTACCCTGAGGGGAAAGGGAGCTGAGTGAAATAAAATAAAAGATAACCTTTTTCTGCACACTGCATAAAATCAAAATTAATCAGTGAAAACTACTTCAGATGTTGGAAGTAACACTTTCCCTACGAGCCCCTAAACCCCAATTGTGTTTCAGACACCAATAATGATGCACTTTCTTCTTTGTCAGGAAAACTCTGAAATTAAGTAAAAGGCTCTCTCCCCCCAAATATATATTTCCTTTACCTTACAAAGAAGCATCTCGTAAGTAAAATCCATGATATAACAAACTTGTCTTTACTTAGCAATAAAGTTTACCATGTAAAGCAATAATGCATTTGTGAGATCCAAAGCCCTGCCTCAGACAGAGCTCTTGATGATGGATGTGTCCCTTGCTCCAACTCTATAGTCTGTTTTTCAGTAAGTGTAATAGCTCTGACACCACGGATATAAATGTTCTCAACTGATTAGATTAGTTAAATGCCAACTCTCACTTTGGGATCTCAAGGCTACAGTAGCAGCTATTAAGCTATTGATTAGAAAGCAGAGCTAAAATACCAAGGTTCACAAACACTGGGAGTCCCTCCTCTCCCAGTCTGTTTTTTAAACCTTGAGAAATTCAAGGTATGGGTCTTTTCCTAGTTCTACAACCATGACCATTTATGCTACACATGAAGAAAATTCAATCAAATAAATTAACTAGATGGGGGGGGGTCTCACTTAATTGAGCAGAACCACATATTTAACCTTGCTGCAACCTGGAGAATCATGCAGAACATGAAAGAAAAATTTCAAATTTGACTGTAGACTTAACCAATATGTTTCTGAAAGCTGTGGGTTTGCACTTATTTAGACAGGGAAAAGTAAACAGACATCACTATTATTGCTTTGTTTTTAACATGCTAGCACTATTCTTATATTTTATTCTTCTGCAATGTACCAAAAAATTGATCTTTCTAGTAACAAATATAAATTGCATCTCTCCTACTGTTTTGAAATGGTGACAGATTTTCTATTATCTTCACATTCCAACACTGATGACAACAACTGAGACAGTTCCAGAGTTAAACATTTTTTTCCTCATTTGATTTCTGATCCAATGTAGATACTTAACATTATTCACACACACTGAAAACAAATAAAATATGAATTGTAAGGTTCTCAGTGGCATTTTTGTTTAATTTTAATGAGCTATCAGGCTATATGTACCTTTGACAGGAAAGGAAACAGAAACATGTTTCATTCGCATTTAGACTTGAAATGAGTGACCTTAATAATTCAATGAAAACAAAACCTCAACAGATAAAGAACAACTAATTATATTACCAAGGAAAGGCAAGGATCCTGGGAAGTTTAAAATGTAACATTATCTGGAAACTGTTACCCCAGAGGACCCTCGCAGTTATAAAAAAAGTGCATGTAATTAAGCTTAAGCTAGTATCTTTGGAAAAAAAAAATGTCTGTATCAAATATCTGAAAGTGGCTAATGATACATCTCTTTGTAAAACACATACAAATGTTTAATGTCAGATAGAAACTTTTATACATTATTCTGCCGTCGTTTCGTAATTCTGACCTGGGGGGACCTCTAGGGGTGAGAGGTTGATTCTGTACTTGGTGTCCCTGCTGAGATTGCCGTCTGGGGTGGCCTGAGACCTTCACTTCTCACTCGCTGAGGCCCCAGAGCTGTACATTTCCTTCAACAAAGATTTTATCAACAACCCATCATGGCTGGGTCTCTAATCAAAAAGTCATCCCACACAAGGAAATATTACAGGTTCTATAAAATAGCAGGAAAAAAATGGTGGTGTAGTTATTATTTGTAATTGCAGTTTATTTGAAAAGTATGAAATTTTCCCATTTTTATTATTTTAATTTAAAGTGGATTTTTGAATGCATTTACATCACATTTCAGGACTCCCAACACACTGAATACAGTGCAACCCATTGCACACTAAAAAAATTTAAAAAATTCTTTTCAGTTATGTAGTCTTCATGTCCTGAATCAGTGGGCTAAAGAGAGCTCAAACTGTGTAAGTTTTTCAGTATCTGAGATCATGTTATATTTTCCTGTGTCCAAAAAGAAATTCGAGTAATAAATTATCTTTAGTTGTTTTATTTTATTTATTCTGCATTTAAATTTGAATGAATGAGGGGGTATTTGATTTATAAAGCTGCACACTGATATGTGAGGTGTTTTTAAATAAGTGGGTTATCCAAATACCTTTTTAAATACATGTAGAACAACACTACCTAATGATGTACCTGCCCCATGGTGTTCTCTTTCAATAGAGAGTAAATGCAGAGCAGTAGGGAGGACTGATCAGGGAGTGAGTCCAGGGTCTCCCACATTCATCCCACTCCCCATTTAGAATAAGATAATGAATCATGTGCCTAATGCATACACCAAAGTTCTCTTTTCACATTCAGTGTTCTCTTTAGAGCAAGAAGGGAGTGAAGGATTTGTTGTATAGATTGAGGAAGGCCAACTCTGATCCCGGGTCAGGGACCTGCTGCTTCTTCAGCTGATATATATCTATCAGTCTATAGAGAATGAAGTTATCACAGCATTGTTTCACACGCTAAATTAAAATTTAAAAAAATCTGTGAGGGAGGTAGAATTCTGAATCAGCATATGAATACATCTTTGTATATATATAACACATAAAACATGCTACATTTATGACACACCATCATTTTAAACCTTCCGCTGCTCTGCATTTAGATTAAAGTTGCTTAAAGATTAGCTTTAAATACAGAAAAATCAGGCAGTTGCTAGGAGAATTACTATTTCTCTTTCTGCTTTGTCGATATCATGATGTCGGAATACAAAAATAAAGAGAAAATAAAAATAAATTCCCACTGCTGCCTTCAGATAGTGTGGGTAAGGAAGGGCAGGGACATTTGAGGCAGAAACCTATCCCTCCTTTGTACAATCAAGAGAGAAAGCCTGCTCTGCAGGATCCTCCCAATAGACCTTGATCTTCTTTCTGTCTGTTTTCCCTACATTACTCACTGTCTTTTCTGCTACAGCTAAGAACCAGTCCTCATTTTTGGGACCAAAAAAAATTGGATTCTGTCTATGCTTCTGAGAGGCTTTGGGTAAGGCTCACTGAACCATCCCTGCTTTGAAAACTGGATAACAAACTGTACCCCACACCACATAAACCTCCCCTCTATTTCCCTTGCCATGGAAGCATGTAAACAAGATGACTTTTGTTTCTGTATTCCTCCACTTCAATTATCTCTCTTTCTGCAGACTACACACAGTGTTCTAGAGCCCATTATGACTGATAAACAATGCCTAGAAAATTCTTGCCCCAAGAGCCATCATCCAACATGTTCATCTGGTAGACTAATATAAAGGTCTTTAACTGGACCCACCAGTGGGGTTGTATCTACAAGATTCCCACTCATTTGGCCATTGAAGTTATACAGCCTCACCAAATGGATGATTTCACCAGCAAAGGCATGCCTCTAAAAGGATAAACTGTATCCATACTGGAACTTTTCAAATGTCATGTTTCTTTGGGATTAAAATAATAAAAACAACATGCTTATGTCCAAAATATCTAGGCTTGTGATAAGCCCCAGGTGGACTTTTTCTCCTGAAACAACTTCTTTGTGTATAACATAATATATTTATTCGTATTCTACCTATTGTCTTCCATCTTATGTGCCACTCTAGACAGTACACTTTGCCTTTCAATACCTTGTTTCTTCCATCCTCATATTTCAACTCTTCACACACCAAAGTTTCTTGATCCGCTTATATAGTGCCAGAAGCTTCAAAATCTTAAACACATTTCATTAGAATATAAGGTCATACAAAATCTTTTCCAGAAGAGCCAACCTCTACCAAGACACAGAATGACTAGATCATAAAATATCTTTTTCTGTTAGCTGAATAAAAAAGAAAAGATCTAATGTTTTCAGATCGAATACTTAACAAATATGCTCTACATACACTAAACTTGCATTGCCTGTTGTGATATATCCATTGCAGGCCACATGTAACTCCAGCAGTTTTTCTGTGCACCTGCATCCAATCCCACTTATAAGAAGCTGGGTGCTGCTATTGGCAGCTGACTCAAGAATCAAGATCAAATAATAAACCCCATGAAAGCTTCTCTGACAGACATAGTTTCCATGATGGGGTTGATTACAATTCATTGTATATTTTGTTCTAAAAGTTGCTTGTCATCAGTGCAGAGGGCCCTCTGCTCACTGTTTTGTTCTAGAGCAATGAGAACTCCCTAACTCAATATATAAAAGATGGAGCTGTCCCTGGAGGTCACTAAGAATGACCATGTGGGGGAAAACTTCTGGATTGCAGGATTATGGACAAAGAGAGATGTAAAGTCCCACTAAGATAGTGACAATAAGATAAGACAGTATAATAGCATAACCAACTGCATGGCGCATAATTAAAAGAAGAAAAAGAAAGTAATTGGAAAGTCGTCCTAGGAAAGTTCAAGAATTAGGGGTAGTGGATTTTTTTTTTTTGGTCAGACCTTTTAATGTCTTAGCCAGAAAATCTGACTTCTCTCTATTTCAAAAGTTTCTATGTTCCTTGTTCTTTAATAAGATTGTGTTTTAGTAATTAGAAAGTCATTAATGATTTTTGGTAATATCACTTTAAGAAAAAGTTGCAGACAGCTCTGCTTCAAGGATCTGGCCAGAGTGGGGTTTTGTCAGAACTTATTAGTAAAAAAGTCAACGTCTCAGTGTGTGATGGCTATGTTGAAACTGCTGCTCAGAAATGAGGAGTGTAACTCTGTTACTTCTACAGCTTCTATATCACTACTTGAGCAGTTCACCTACTATCTACAACTCCTTGAAGCAAGGCAGATCATAATTCTACAACTAGTAAAATGAGAAGTACAAATCATGCATGATCTATAGTATGTAAACCAGCAAATTCTACCACGTTGGGTTGCTTCTGCTAAACCTGAGTTTCTTCTTAAGTAGAAATCAACAAACCAGATTTTCTTGATTATTTTAATGAATGAGGACAAGAGGAAGGAACTAATTAATATCCTCAAATCAGCAAATGTGACTGCAGAATAGATGTGTCCTTCCTAAAATTGTTCCTACACATATAACACAGATGATATAATTATATATACACTATGTTTTTCTTCCTTTCTAATCCCCTGCTCAAATTAAGTATATATCTTCCCATTACCTAGATCATGTCTTTTTCAACTGTTTTTTAGGAGGCTTGCTAGATTTCTGATTAGTATTCTTGATTAGAAACAGCTGTCCTGTATTCCACCCTTCCAAGGCAATTGGAAAGTAATGGGTAAGCACTGTGGATAATCATCTGTTGGGAAAGTCCAACACTTTCTAATTTTTTCCTTTTTTAATTTATTTTATTTTAATACAAATCCAATACTAATGGTTTCCTCAGATAATGATATTCCACTAATATTATTAATTGTGCTTTCAGACTGAACACCTATTGGCAGACATTACAAGGGCTGAACAACAAGTTTTGTCCCAGAAATAGTTTAATTTTTCAGTAAATTAAAAAAGTAATTTCCATATTTTAAAATACTGACCATGCCTGGGCAGAAGAGAAAATAGAAAATTTCTGTGTGCCTTTCTCTGTGCATCATTCTCATAGCTTGAGAGTATGATATCAGTCTTGAGTACAGTTATAGTCAAAATAGGCACAGGCTTAGAGTTTTCAGGTGGTTTATATTACCTAAAATTTAGATATCAACACGGTTTGTTAGGTCACACTGCAAAAAAGGACATAGAAAAAAACTTTGAAGGGCCTTTTCTGTGGGTACCATAGATCATCTTATTATTTATTAACACTTCATATTTGAAATTCCATTCAGGAGTTTCTTTATATATATTTTTTAATATTTTTAAAAATGTATTTACCAGAAAAAGTTATGCAAATTCCCAAAGCGAGACAGAAGTTGTGTTTAAGTCATGGGTTGCCAGCAGCAAAAGTCACTACAAAGATTAATGAAAACAAGATGTTATCCTAGAAGATGCTGTAGTCATTCAAAATCTCTTCAGAGTGTGAAGATCTCAATATGGCTCCACGGTAATTGCAGGCAAATGTCAACTTGGCATATTTAGCTGCAGTTAAACATCATCAGGGAAAATAACCCACAGCTCTGTATTAGGCTTTGGCAGAACATCCATTATAGCTAATTGTCATACATTTCAGGAATCTCATTTTACAGTGAAGTGGCAGAGAGATTGCTTGTTTTCGTGTTTTCTCAAATTTCTAAAATTTGTGTTTAACAGCTTTTACCTAGGCAGGGAGATCAGGTGAATTGATTTGCTTGTCAGATACATGTTTTATTAACCACTCAAAGTGGTAGGAGACCTCCAATTAATCCTCTGAGAGCAGGAAGGGTTGCCCAGTTGAGATATATAGTAAGCCAATGTGCTTCTCTTAACAGGAAATTATTATTCCCATCAAAGAGGCCAACTTAAAAAAAAAAAATGGAAATGTCGTCCCTCAGCATTAAGGTTGCTTTGCAGAGACATCAATCTGAGACTCTTCCCCAGAGTTCATAAGAAAGACACATATATACACAAGAGAAGTCTTTAATTTCACAAAGATTTCAAGATAAGGGTGAGCTCACAAATTTTCATATCTTGAATTTATTTTTGAAAGTACTTCTTTGAATGGGAATTTGTCTATATTCACATGATAGCATACAGTAAAAGAAGGGACATCTTTTACTTTCAAATTTAATGCAATGAAAGCATCAATTATTCTTTACGATTGTTTTAATTTCTGGTTTGACTGCACCACAAAGAGCTGAAGCCCTAACAGCAGAATGAGTTTCTCATACTGTGCTGGCCTTTGAGGACTGGCTTCTGATGCTATTGCATGTGCTGACTGACAGGTCTCAGGTCAGGTTGTTTCAAAGTCTCATGACAAGCAATTAAAAAAAGCATATTGAGCAACAGTCATGACATATGGCCTCAGTGTTCTTTAGTCTTGGGAGTTCTGCTCTGGTGGTTTGGACACAATTCTACTCAGGCCAGAAAATAACACATTTTAAGGCCTGGGCTTTCACTCCAAGAAAGAAGCCACACAAGAAGTGAAGTGAAGCAAAGAGAAAATAAAATAGTTCTCGCTCTTCTTTCACTTAAGAGCTTTAAAATGAACCGAGTAACGAATAGAGCGATGCTTGCTCCCACTCTCCTAAAGTATCCAACAGGGAAATAGTAGCTCAGGTTAGATTCTGAGATGAAACAGACTGATCCCACACCCTCTGTGGCCTAAGCTAGTCCTCCATTGTACTATAAGCAGCTAACCAGCAGTTATGGCCTTATATACTTCAACTACACTGAAATGTTAAGGCATGTTGAGAAACTTGATGTAAAGCAATCGTTTTGGGGCATGTGAGTTAACACCTACTGAGATAAATGGGCTTGTTCTCATTTCTCAGAGCTTTGATGTCAGTCTGCAGGTATAAGGAGGGATCACTTCACTTGCATTGAGGAAAAAACTGCCTTCTGCCTCACTCCTGAAAACTAAAACTAATTGTAAAAAGACATCAATTGCCTCAGGCAATTCTGAGGACACCAGGTAGCTCTGGTTAAATCTTGACTGGTGAGAAGTGATGACAAAATTAAAAAATATTAGCATTCTAAAGACAAATGAACTTAACTCGACCATTGGCCACTGAAACCTGCACTGTCAACTACAGCAAGACATTACATTTCATCATAACTTCTGAAATATCCCTGTTTAATATTAGCCATTTGTTTTTAAAATAAAGAATAATGTCTTCTTTTTTATTATGGCAGAAGATGTTCTGTTGTCAGAATTTTGCCATATATGCTCTGAACAATCAAATTTTAAATGTTTCATGAGCATAGTCATTAATATATTAGAGCAAGTTGAAAGATGGATAGTAAAAATCTTCAAAGTTTGCAAGGAAAGGAATAAAATTAATATTTCCAGTGTCTCAGCTATTCATTTTCAAGTGTTTGATGAAAGCCAAATATGTACAATCTGATTTTCACCCTTCCTGCCTGCTACATTAACAACATCTGCTGAAATCATGAAGACAAAGACAAGAGAGAAACCAAATTTTAAAATTACAAGATAACTAATGTGGTAATTTTGGTTTTTATAATCATGTGACATAATGAATCCCTGTCAATAATGCACAACTATAGAATATAGTGAAAAAATACTGTCAACATAGAAATCAGTGGAAATAAGCTCAACAAGGCTGGTCAGAGCAAATGTGTTACAAATATATTATCTATAGCTGTCATGAGCTCCATGGATGCTACCTGATCTCCTTCTAAAATGCCAGCCTTTCTAAACAACTTTATGAACAAGGGAATTCTTCTCTGAACATTTTATCCACATACACATATAAACATGTATATACATATATATCTAAGAAATAGTAATATATATATATATATATTACAAAATAGATTGGTGTTAAAGCCTAGGGGCTCTAGTCAATAGAGATTACTCTGCTTCCCAGATAGAGAGCTAAGGTAGCCCTAATGATTTCCTAATGAGTAGAAGTCTCCTTAAAAAATACCAAACCAACCCAAACAGCATAAACTAAAGCTCTCCTTTTCCACTTAAGAGAGTAACAAACCTTAAACCATGGCCTCTGCCAGGTAATTTAGCACAGTACCAGTTATATTAATATTTCTATTCTATTTGTTTAAATCATCTATGCACTGAAATAATTCATAGTGCCATTGTACCAGTTTTTTTCTAAACAATAATTACAGAAACTGACACAAAATACTTGATTTGTAGGTGAGCTTATTCTTTAAATGGATCTTGTTAATGGAAAAGACTCTTGATTCATGAGTGTAGTTTAATGCAAAACAATTTTATGCCATGGTAAATTACCATCAAAACATAAAAAATAAATGAAGCCAAGTTGTGCCTGAAATTAATCAAAACTATCTTGAAAGGTTCTTGATTTGCAATCTAAAATATAAATTGACAGAAATAAAAACTTAATATAAAACACAAAGCTAGAGGCATCTGAATATTTGGCAGGTAAGTACTGATAGAATGCATTTTATAGGAAATTAAAGCTGCAGATAAAAACTAAGGGTGTTTTAATATTTTATAAGAGCTTGTCAGTGGTGGTTGTTCCCCTCCACAGACATAAAATTTGATTTCTTGTACTTGAAAAACAGTTTGCATCTATCAGAAGTGCCCATCAGTTTATACCACTAGTGGTCCCATCACATTTGCCTCCTGCAGTACTGGGAAGCTGCAGTTATTTCTTTGTTCCTTTTTCCAGCAGACATTTCAGTCACAGCTGGAAGGTCCACACTTTGAAGCAATATTAAGGATCACTACCTCTTGTCTCAGACCATAAGAGACATCCTAATGAAGCCTGTGGAAATACTGATCTTTGAACTGCTAAAATACTTGTCTGAATTTTCACCAAATTTATTCTGTAAAGGAAATTAGTATTACACTTGAATATTTCTGTCATATTATTTTATGGATTACTGAGAACTCTAATTCCCAGAAAACTTCACTGTAAGCAGAAATTTTTAGGGTTAAGCACACCATTATGCGCACCTCCAGAGACAGTGAAACATGGTAAAGAAGTCCTCAAGTTGCATCTAAATATGGGGATCTGGAGCTAGAGACACCTGCTCGGGCAGAGGTCTGGGCCTCCTCCCCACACCTCCTCAGTGTCTTGCTTTCTAAAAAAGAGAAACCCTAATGAAAAGGCTGAGCAAGAGCTGAGTAATATTTCAGCAAGCTTCAATCCTGAATAACCACAGAGATGCTGGTTCCTGAGGGGAGGATGGTGCCTGACTGAAGGCAGAACTGGGGCAGGGAGACCCCACATGAGGTTGGGGCAATGCTGCCCAAACCAGGCTGGAGAACCCAGGACCCCCAGCTGCAGCAGGAGCTCCAACAGTTCGCTGGCTCTCCATCTTGAGTGTCTGGAGACAAGGCAAATCAAGGAGCTTCCCTGAGCTGGAGAAGTTGGCTGAGCCCTTTAACTTCGGGAAAATCCAGCAGGACAATTTTCCAGAATGTTTTGCTGATAGAAATTTTCCTTGGAAGCAAGATTTTTATTTCTCTTTAAATAAATAACTCTATATTCCATTCTAAACTGGAAGAGTAATTTTACAAGTATCAGTGTTTTCTTTGAAATGGGAAGCAATTTTCGTTCAGTTCTACTCACAGCTGAAACCATGTCCATCTAACTATAGTTTATATGGAGAAAAATCAGGATTTGTTCAACATTTTAGTCTTTTATCTGTCTTTTTCTTTCCATCAGAGTCCACTTCTGTGAGGGTAATTATGGGTTTTGTGGGCCACTCAGATACAACCATGATTGATATGATAACAAAGACCATAAGAAAATTAATTATTCCTGATATCAGAACAGGATTTACAGGAAATAAAGCACTTGGCCACATTTTGAACTGTGATGATACAATTCTTACCGATTCCTTCCAAGTGAGTAGCAGGGAAATGTTGTGCAATGAATGAGGAAGGACTTCTGTCAGAGGAAAAAAGAGATCTTATATGATCATATAGTCAGTCAAAGTCATAATCCAAGTAGAACCCAAAGGACAATTCTATGCATCCCTTGAGTCTCTTTTATCACCTAGTTCCTACTTTTCAAACTTCACATGTTTCATATAGCTTAGTCAAAAGAGAATGAGACCCTCTGGTTTAGACCCCTCTTTACAGCACTCCAGTTAGTCTGACTTAAAACCTCCATTTTAAATATTGATGGTCTTTATTCCCCTCGAGTGAAAGTTCAGATTTGTACTGAACTCTACAAGTGTTCATTTCTATCTCATGTGTATAAACAGAGAAATAGATTTTCTCTTTTCTTCCCTGGATAACTTGAGCATGAAAACCTGTTTTAGTGTGGTATCCAGCTAATATGTACCCTGCTAAGTAAGATTTTGCAATGAATTCTATGCTCTGTAAACGGAGTGTAATCGAGTTCAAAGAGTCATATGAAATCAAATCCTGACTGAGGAACTAAGTGTAAAAGATCAGTCCATTATAGACTTATCACTGGCCTTTTTCTTGTTTTCAGAAAAGACATATTCAATTTTTGTCCTGATTTATTAGTAAAGTAAAAATTATATCTATCCATTTAGTGATTAATCATTCAGTGATAGCTCAAGAGCAAATGTAAAAAGTGTCTGCAACCAGAAGGGAGAAGGAAAATCTCTAGGCCATGATCCTAATTGATTTTTACTACAGTCTCTTTCACCTTCTGCCAAAAAATTGGCTTTCAAGTAACTACTGGCACATCCAGAAAGATTAAACTGCTTCACTGAAAGGAAATTTCATCTTCAGATGCTTCGCTTGTGGTCACTTATGGTATAAACAATCACATTAGCAGTTATGCATTACATCAAAGGACCAACCACCTCTGAAGAGAGATCCCTAAAGCCAGTAAACAGTTTTAACAAATCACTTATGTAGTACTTTAATTTCAAAGGACTTTACAAGTGCTTCTAACAAATGAGCACAGCTTTATGTGTATGTGAAGTCTTCTGGCTAGCTGAAAGCAAACTGTATACCTGACCTTTACTTCAAAGGAGAGTTAAAGGGCTGCACAGGGATGCTGCTGCCAGAAGATTTGAGCAAGATACCAGCAGCTGTCTTCCAGTGGCTAATTTCCTTCAGTGAAGAGCCTCCATTCTTTTAGTGTTAATATGTTGAAACATTAACTTCATGGATCACAAATATGCAGGTTAAAATTGTTTCATCCTGATAAAGAAATTGGATTTACCCCTCCTTAGAGTAAGGTTCACCAGCTGGTGAGGGTGCAACTGAGGCAGCCTGGAGCTCTTCTGTGCAGCTGCTGCTGGGCACTCTGGTGCTGCAGCTGCCACCCTGCCAGCCTGGGCTGCAGCAAGCACTTGGTGGGAGTGACTAGTCCAAAGCAAACTGGCAGATGCTTATGCACTGAAAATTTGAAGGCTTATATCTGTATGTTTATAAGCATTAATACTTCCAGTGTGGCTGTCTGGACACTTTAGCTGGGTATCACTTCATAACAACCTTCAGAAACTCTCAGGTGGAATGACTGGAGGTCTGGACAGTAAAAGCAGGAATAGGGAAAGAGTAGGAAGTAACATATCTCTTTAAGGACAGATGTAGTTGAAAGGAACACCACACCAGCTCCTTGTTGGTTGCTTTCAATATCAGAAAGGCTGGGAAAAATTTAGACAAGATGAATGTATATTTATCATAGAACTACATGGTATGATCAATATTTAAAAGGTTAATAATTAAAAGATGAAATACGTTACTTTTAGACAGCCACAGGTAAAAGAACGAATTGCGAAAAACACTTAGCAGTTTGTGCTTATGTTACACTTTGCTATATTTACTGGTTGGCAATGTAACAACTCTTTTTGATGCAGCAGAAAAAAATAAGTAGAAAGCAGATAGCTCAATAGTAGAAGACCAAGGTCTTCACATTTTGCCCCAACCACTAAGAAATAAAGGAGATTCTTCTATTTTCAGCCAATATTAACAACTGTGATCTGTCCTCATGCCATACAAATGGGCACATATACACAAAATTAGGTAAAAGAGAATTTCATAAAGCATTGATTCCAAAATTCAATATATTCCTGTAACCAGAGGTAAAAACTAGTATTAGAAAATCTTCGTTGTCTCCATCTATTATAAAACACTGCATCAACAGATATTTATTGAAGGGAGTTAAATCAGCAACAACAGCTTTTCTGAGAAAGTATCTGGGGATGGCAGGTAGCCATGAAAATGCCTTTTTGCAAGTGAAATGTGGCATTCATGCACAGTGATAGTCAGTGCTAAGTTTTCACTCACTTTTCCATCAAAAAAATGAATGCTGAGAGTGCTCAGTCAGCAGACAGCATCTGAAGTATTCAGACACATCTGTCAATCACATACCACCAGTATAAGAAAGAGACCAAAAAGGCAAACACTTTGCAAACATGCACTTGAGCATACAAATTACTCAAGGGATGCTTAATTATGATGCTTACAGAAATCATTTCACAAAAATTCGTTATATGACAATGGAGGCTAAATTAATAGACTAAATTCTCACTGTTGCAGAACAATGCAATTTAAAAGCTCCAGCACCTTGCCAAAGAAAAGTCACCTTTCCAAATTCAATCTGTGCTAAAAGACATCTTATAGAAGAAAGACTGTAGACTACTGAAGACAATAGGTCAACCAGTTCGATACAACAGGCCAGATTTTTCCTCCAGTGTCATCCTATCTGAGTTACTCCTGAGATTAATTTACTCTGTTGTCTATGTAGGACAGCACTACAATGAATACATCAACCTTTTAAACACAAAGTATCACTTTCATGCCATGCTTGCTCCCTAGCTCTGTGGCTTGCTTAAATAAAGAGTGATGGGTTGAGTTTACTAGCGGTTATTTTAATCAACAGACACGTGACAAAGAATTTGTTGCACAGGATTAACTTACTCTCTTAATATCAAAACTGTGATACTAGAAGAAGATTTTCTTGCATATATCTGTATCTGTGTGCATAAACACATAACATAATGTGGTGATACAGACAGGTATTCTGTCTGGTTACAGCAACACAGTGTTAAAAAAATTGTTAAGGACTGCTTAAAACGCAGTGTCAAAGATGAAAAGGCATGGTGTCTTTTCTCGTGCAACAGATGGATTCAGAAATTAACCTTCTGAGCTCCATAGGCTGTCTGCAGAAAAGGTACAGGATGCTTTAAAATGAAATTGAAGCTATTCTTCCATGATATGTCAGCATTACCCACAATGCTGGTATTAAGTAACATAGTTCCATCATTTATTGGAGAGTTTCTCTCATGACTGTTACTGCCATCTACAATAAGCTTGAATATATATATGTATGTAAAATACATATTTAGGTTTTCTTTGTCAAAAAGGTATAATAATATGGGTTCCATGGTGGTCATGACCACTAGGAACTATCAGAAGATCAAAACCTGCAATCATATCAGAACTATCAAAAAGCTGAAACCTGCAATGATATCTACCAAATCAAAGCAAAACTGTCTCTCTGCTGTCTGTTCAAATGGGAAAAGATACAGCCTGGATCTGTAGAGAAATTAGTTGGGTTTGGCTGTTTTTTTAAACCTCGGGGAAATGAGGGTTTCTGGCACTAAGATCTAGAGGGTATTTCAAGAGAACTCTAAGATTGTTTTAATACTATTTCAAGAGAAAAAAAAACCCTGTTTATTTATAAACTATACATTAGTTTTTCCTTGGTCTAGTCAAAATAAAATCAGTGCTGAAAATAAGTCTCTCAAAGTGATACTGACATGCTCTATGCAAATTAAAATCTATAATCTAGAAAAATTATTAAAGTTTGTTCAGATTTCTGTAGAGAGAGAAGCAAGAAGGTTTTAGCATGTTCTTATGTAAGTAGAGCAAGCAGAGCAAGTATGCTTATGCTCTAAGAAAATTACAAGTGAAGACACTCAAACAAATTTGTTGTTTCCTGATCCAAGAAAATTACTGTAATCCCATCACTCCTCATTTAATCCTCTCCCTAATGTTCTGTAGTCATAGTCATCATGTCAAGTCTAATGTGTTGATTACAAGCATTACCATATAAGAAATTCTTTGGGTTTTAATATCTAGTCCAAAATTAAGAGACAAAATATGTGGCTGCATTAGCAAGGATGTAGTTATAAACCAAAACATAGCAATTTTTTTTAATCACAGTATCATCTAAGAGCAAGACAGAGATGATAAAAAAATATTTTTGAGGAGACCATTATCAATGTGTCTTTGGTAGAAACTAGGGGTGAAGGAGTTCAGAAGGTGCCTGCTTCATACAGTGGCTGAGTTTCAACAATCACTGTTCCATATAAGATCCTTTCCAAAAAAACCAGGTTTCAGCTGCATCTGGTGAACACTTCTTAAAAATGCATACTTAAATATCTACTTATTGCAATTAAATTCAATAACAACATAATACATTTTAACTACAAGTAAAAAATTTGATAAACAATATTCACTTAAATGGTTTTAAGGCAACAAAGAGGTCACATTTGATGGTGCTGCTGTAAGAGGACTGCACTGATATACTCCACAGCACTGTCCGTGGGCTATGTGGTTTTGAAATCAGGATTAGTGTGCTTCTGAACTGGTGTATTTCCCACAGACCCTTTGAGCTTTTCCATGCTTTACATCAAAATCCATGTTCTATGCACATTCATTAGGTTCTCTCCAAATACATGAGGGATGCAAACATCACAAGTCCCAATGTCATGGATATCTGTAAATCTGTAGGTTTTGTTTTATTAACCACAGGCTGCAATGGTGCCCATCAGCCAATGGGTACCAAGAGCCCCACAGAGCCACTTGGTCCCAGAACAGCCTTCTCTGCTATTAGTGGCCTCCATTTTTTGTTCTCTGAGACATGGGTTTGCTCAGCAATTATATATATAAGTGTTAATTGCTTGCCTATAGTCCTCTTTACAAATAAAAATGATCAGATTAATTACTACCACATCTTTTACATACATTCTACCTTTTTTTTTTGTCAGCTTAGCATGACTAATAAGAATGTTTTATAGTATAATGTCAGAAAGCTCTATCTGTACAATCTCAGGAACAATGCACTGTCTTAATATCCCATTAACAGTTTTGGTTTATGACCTGTCACTCAGCCAGCCTTTAATCCACTGATTATGTGCCAGGTTGATTTGGAATCAATCAGCTTCCTTAAACAAAATACATTGTAACACAAGGTCAATTGCTCATACATGTCTAAGACTAATACATCATTACTGTTGTCAAGCAGAATAATCACCTAAAAAACCAATATCAAGATAGTTTGACAGACTATATTTTTCATAAACCCTTGATGGTTGGTATTCATAACAACAACCTTTTTAGTATGTAATTTAGCATCCAACATTATTATTGCTTTAGTTGCTTTTTCTTTTGTGTTGTATGTACCTAAATTATGAGATTAACTTTAAGAAATACTGGTTATCATCTTACTGCATATTACTAGAGCCTGCATAATTCAGCACAGCTGTCTTAAATATTGGCTACTAAAAACCCTTTAGAAGCAATTTTAAAGTTTGAAGCATTTCCTATGACTACATAGTCTTTTTTTGATCCAAACAAAGAACAATTATTTTTTCAGAATTTTCTGCCTCTTGACAGGATCACTACAGTTTTTGCAGTTTTTATATAATGGTCAATACTGTTTTTTAAGGCTGCTTTCATCCCAATAACTTAGGCTAATAAAAACTCATGTGTGCTAAAAATGTTAATAGGAAAGGGAAAGTTTATTTTAGATATTCACACAAAAGTTCAGCTGTACAGATGATTGAAAGTTACTAGATTTCTAATTATGACAATCTGACTCAAATGTCATGCATCTACTGTGTCTCCACCAGTAATTCCACCAGTAATTCTAGTAAAATGAAATATGAGTCACTTCTCCTCTGACCCCAAAACAGAATTAAGATATTAAACAAATAATCCTTTCCTTAGTTTGAAACAAAAGGTATTATTATCTTAAAAAAAAGAAAAAAAAACTTTACTGATATTATTAGTCTCTGAAATATGAGAGGTACACCTTTATGCAATATTTGGAGACCAATCTTAACCAGATATTTCACATTCTGGGGAATTTTTTGAATGGGCAGACATCCAAATATCACAGTTAACTGATGTGAAGAAAGGCAGGGAAGGGTGCTCACAATGTGTTAGTCTTATTTCAGCTTTCAGAACTCAGTGATGGATCACTGAAAAATAAATGCCAAAGACATTTTTATTTTTCATCCAGTTTCTCCAGCCCTGAAATGTACTTAGATTGCAAGTCTGTTAGGGTATGAATCATTTTTTCAATCTTGTATATGCTTAGTGTCATTGTGTATAGGAAGCACGATTATTAGTAACACTCAATATCCTGAATATTCAAATAAATTAATTTATCAATAGCCACTAGTTTACTCTGACAGGGTGTTTTTAAGCTGCCAGATACCAGTACGTATTCTTAAAACTATTCAATTCACAATCCTGAAAATACAAAAGAATTTTTCATGGTCTCCATAACTATTATTATGCTATTAATAGTGCATTGATTTCTAAAAAGATTAAGATGAGACATAGTAATCCTTATTTACAGGATTATTGCCAAAGAGTTTTATAAGACAGTATGAAGCACTGCACCTGTATCTTGTGTCAGTCAGGTCCACCACAATAAGACAAGATTTATAGACCAGAATTATCTTTCTCCCATTTAGCACTGCAAAGTTTGTTGCTGTAGTTCAATGACCAACTTTTGAAGGAGCGCTTGCAGACAGCATCCTTTGGAGTACTTTTAAAGATTAGTCACTTATTGGCATGAAAAAACCAGTTTAATACCTTTGAATCCTTTAATTTACTGTCTAATTCTATAGCCCAAATAGATGCTGTTGCTGGGCAACAACATACCTTAAGCAGTAGAAAGATATTGTAAGATATAATTTCCCACAAATCTTATTTTATTGAAATAACCTAAGATGTTTATTGCAAGCCTTATTTTAAATAGTTTTTTGAGATGAATTTTTTTTGGTTTTTGGTTGGGTTTTCTGTGGGTTTTTTTGCAGATACTGGGCATAATGCCTGCTATAAAACAGCCTAAATTTGCATACACAATAGTGAAATAAAGTCTGGACCTGTTAGCCCATAGTGATTTTTTAGGGATAATAATTTCAGCATTAACAGTTTTAACTGCACAGTAGAAATTACACAGTACCAAACAATGTCTCAAAAGTATTCACAGAGCAGGTGTAATGAGGTCCATTTACAGGAAAAAATGTCAGTGGTTCCTTTTTTTCTGTTCCAAGAAAAACAGCAGTGCTTTAGTAGATAAGTGGACTTCCTTAGAATAAAATTGCCTTTAAAAATTAAACTGGGAAGAACAATGAAAAGAGGAATATATGGAGTAATAATGTCCCCTAGATCACTGTTCTTCCTTTGTAATGATATGAGTGAGGTTAATGATAAGAAGCCAAGTGACGAGGTTAATAAAAGCAACCATATTGATAAGTTTAAAGGAAAGACTCTCACCCTTAGCAAAATTTGTTTAAAATATTATTGCTCCACACAGTGAATATGCTAAAAAACAACAACAACAACAAAAAAAAACCCAACAAAAAATACCAAACAACAAAAACCAAGCAAACCAAAACTACCAACCAAACAAGATCTCTGCAACTTTATCCATAAGCTGAAATAAAGCCACTGAGGTCCTTGTCCTGGTCCCATAATTCATCAAAGAACAGATTTACAGCAAGGGCTGCCCTCTACCACACTTCAGTGCAGCAAATAGGTGAATGTATGCAATTTAGAGGTGTATAAATTTTTCAAAGCATATACTAAACCGAACAAAGAAAACCCTTCCACCACCTCCAAAAGAAAACCCAAGAACCCAGACAAAAAAAACCCCAACTAAACAAAAAATCCCAAAACCAAATGAAAAAGTCAAAAAAGATTTTCCACAGTATTCATACTGTGCACTGTAAAAATCTTTTCCTTCTGGCCCGTGCTAATGATTGAGAAAGACCAGAACACTTGGAGCAATAAATTTTGTCAGAATGGCAAGCCTAAGGATCCAATCTCTCTCCATTTATCAGATGATATAAACATGTAAGAATAACAAAAAATAATAATAAAATGCAGAACTGGTAGTTTAAGATAATAGGTTCCTGATTTCTCTCTCAAAATTAAGTAATTATTCTCAAATATCAACAGTGAATTGATAAAAGTAAGAAAAGAATGATGTATAGCCTTGCATAATAGAAGTGTATCAATAGCTATCTTTAAAAGACTGATTCCGTAAATTAAGTCATTTTTATAAAAAACATACTATCTAGACTTTTGTACTGAAAGCTCTGCTACTTCAAAGCCATTTGGCAGGCTTTTATTATGTAAATTAAATGAGGTTGATAATTGTAAACAACATGTAACATCAGATTACAACATCTATATTGCTTTGTATAACATTAAAATAAAGTGCTTTTTGCAGTCTTGTGTATTGCCCCAAGAAGCATGCCAGCCGTTCATTAAATTACAGACTACAATATTGGGGGAGAGACCATAGCTTTACTAAGGACAAGATTTAGTGTAATTTGCATATCAAACTCATTGTCTTTATATCACAATCTAAATCTCTTGTAGGACCACTTGATGATTCCACAATCAAAAGCTTATTAGTCACACGACTCCCCTCCTGGTTTTAGTCATAATTGACACAGTGTGGTACAAGCTACCTTAGACAGCTTACAAGACTAGGAAGCACAAAACTGGGGGGGAGGAAGATGAAGACAGGTGGACTCCACCTGTCAGGAAATAATCCCCACTTGAAGCAGTGTAGCACTGATCATGTTGTGTTGGACAAACAGATATGTTATCAAATAGGAGTAGCATACATCTAGTCTCTCACCTGCACACCTCTCCTCAGATAAAATGATAGGATAATAGTGTCTAGTGTTTTCATAGGTTTTTGCAACTATCAGCTTAGATGTGTAAAATGAAAGATATACAAATGTTTGTCCTTTATTCACACACCAGTAATACCTCCCACTCAAAAATGAGTGGATTTCCCACAGCTGGCATAAATGGGAAAGATATGCTAGGCAGATACAGAGAAACAAAAGCTTGTAAAAAGCTTTTCTTATAGCACAGCATGCTTCTGGAATCATCCAGGATTGTTTGGATTTATATTACCTTGGAGAATCCGGTGTATTTTCACATGTGGTTCCTGATACAGGGAACAATTCTCATCCCAAATCATATCAGAAATGTGACAGAATCCCATGAACATCAGCTTTGTATTTCTGCCTGTAGGTTACTTCAATTAAGTTAATTACTTTAGACCTAGCCTATAATCAGATGTTAGGATTTGTCCTTTGAAAGAGAATTTATCAGGAGGAAGTACACACCCCTTAGAGCAGATTGCGATTGCAGGGTATGTCAGATAAGAGGGTAAGCATGAGTCATTTTATTTCTTCTCTTCTGATCCCTTCATTTTGACACTGTATTAAATCCTGCTGGCAAACCCTCTGCAACATTTTCCAAATCCACTTATTCTACTCTCTTCCCAAAGAAAAAGAGGAACTTTTGACCTTGACCTTGACTTCCAAAAACCTGCCTTCAAATATAAAACCAATCCATTTTACCTGGTGTGTCACTTTGTCCATGTAGGCAGCTTGAAGACATCACGAAATCCCTTTCGTATAGTTTAGCAACATCAGACTGAGGTATCACTACTAANAGGTTGCATGCATGTGTATGTGTGTCTGTGTAGATATATATATGTATATAAGCATTTAAAAGAGACTGTAGCACTCTTCCATAATAAATATATTGTTTTCACACTTATTATCCAGTATGGGTGGAGTATTCAGCGCAGGTGATATGACCTCAGGTAAAGCAAAATTGGATTGAGTTTATTCCTGTTACAGCAGTAAACTGCTCCTTCCACTTCCTCCTGCCAGGTCCCTTTGTGTTGCAGCCAGCCCAAACCACACTGTAGTGATTGCAAATGCCCCGCTCCCCAAATGCCATGAAAAAATAAACTCCCTTTCCCCTCTGCTAAAGATTATGCTCAATCTGTTCATGTGGATGTAGTACCTAGCCTTGTACATATACCTGTATGTTCTTTTCATGGTAATATTTGTCAAAATAGAGGGAGGGATCATGATTGCTTTGTTGATTTACTGTATGACATCAGTTTATGACGTGATAACATCAAGGGCAATGAGGGTTGTTTGGAATGTGTATTCAGTGTTGTTTCCCTTCCCTGGCCTTGGTTGCTTCATCTGGAGATTCATTCATACCCAGGCTGTGGGGGAACATGAAAGAACAACTTCTCCCTGCCTTTCACCCCCTTCTCCTTCTTTAGGTCTGCTGCAACAGCTTTTGACAATTTTTGAATTCCCTTTGGATGCTAAAGAAAACATGCCCCAGTTGATATGCTTGCTATTTCTCCTCTATTTCTACCACACATTTAGAGTCAGGACAGATGTTTCTAGGGATCAAATTCCAGCTATGGGAAGAAAACATTTCCACCCCCATACGGGCCTGCCTCTTGTCTGTGGAAAGACTGACCCCTTGGTCTCCAGATATTAAAAGAGGATGTAAAAGACTGGAAAGGGTGAATTATTTCTGTCTCAGTGGGTCCATGACATCTCAGGTCATCAGGAAAGAGATGAAACATATGGATGGACTCATGCTTGAGGGGTGGACTTAACCATGGACACTATATCCCTGGTTATCCACAGCTGTGATAGATATGCTACAATCAAACAGGCCAAGCAGGTAAAGCCCCAGTGGTATGGGAGACAATGGTCTAAATATAAANTTTCGTATAGTTTAGCAACATCAGACTGAGGTATCACTACTAAAGCTGGGTTTCCGTATTTTCTACCTTGGAAAAAATCCAGATCCAGCTTCCACTCACAGGAAAACTATGAGATGTAAGTGTGCTTCACAGAAACAAACAAACAAACNAAATAGAGGGAGGGATCATGATTGCTTTGTTGATTTACTGTATGACATCAGTTTATGACGTGATAACATCAAGGGCAATGAGGGTTGTTTGGAATGTGTATTCAGTGTTGTTTCCCTTCCCTGGCCTTGGTTGCTTCATCTGGAGATTCATTCATACCCAGGCTGTGGGGGAACATGAAAGAACAACTTCTCCCTGCCTTTCACCCCCTTCTCCTTCTTTAGGTCTGCTGCAACAGCTTTTGACAATTTTTGAATTCCCTTTGGATGCTAAAGAAAACATGCCCCAGTTGATATGCTTGCTATTTCTCCTCTATTTCTACCACACATTTAGAGTCAGGACAGATGTTTCTAGGGATCAAATTCCAGCTATGGGAAGAAAACATTTCCACCCCCATACGGGCCTGCCTCTTGTCTGTGGAAAGACTGACCCCTTGGTCTCCAGATATTAAAAGAGGATGTAAAAGACTGGAAAGGGTGAATTATTTCTGTCTCAGTGGGTCCATGACATCTCAGGTCATCAGGAAAGAGATGAAACATATGGATGGACTCATGCTTGAGGGGTGGACTTAACCATGGACACTATATCCCTGGTTATCCACAGCTGTGATAGATATGCTACAATCAAACAGGCCAAGCAGGTAAAGCCCCAGTGGTATGGGAGACAATGGTCTAAATATAAATATGGGGAGGCCTGGCAGATTGATGACATCACACTGCTTCAAGCACACCGAGGCAAGAGCTACATGCTCACAGTGGTGGAGACAATCACTGGATGGTTGGAGATCTGCCCTGTGTCTCATGCTACTGCACAGAACACCATCCTGAGCCTCAAAAAGGAGGTCCTATGGAGACACTGCAGAAAGAATTGAGTCAGACAAGAGTACTATCTCAAAAATAGCCTCATAACACCTCGGTCAGAGAGCAGGGTATTGAGTGGATATATCAGATTCCCTATCATGCACCAGCCTCTGGGAAAGTTGAGCAATACAGCTTTTTCTAAACTTAATGCTTCAAACTATTGGCTGCCAATAGTTCACTTGCTCTGAGAAGTGTCTGTTACTTTTCCCAAGTTAGGTGTGACAGCCATGCTTCTAAAGACCTTTACCACCTTTTTACAGAATAAAGAGTGCTAAGCTTTGTAACCTCTGCTTTTAAGAAAGCCAGTTCCTGTTTTATGAAATGAATCACTCTTTTCCCTACTTTTCCTCTATCTACTATACCCTTTTGAGAATAGTGACAGAAATTTTACAGTTTCAAGATATGAAACACGATACATATAGTGGTACAATAATTACATTTTGTTCACAATTTCTTCTAAAAATCTAGCATTACTTTTGTCTTTTTTAATTGTCAAACTGAATAAATGTTTTCAGAGGATTTTTGTGGTCACTTCAAGATCTTTTTCAGGTCTGTATTTATGTGTGAAGGGTTGGCACTTTTCCCTCTTGCTGCCCCATGTACATTGCTTAGCATTTGCAAGGTTTTGCAGTCAGTTTCAGTATTTACTGCTATTAGTTAGCATCACCAAATATAGTAACTTTGCCCACTTACCTATTTCATGACTGCAAATCTGTTCAGTAGAGAAAATTCCTGTATATGTCTTGAAATGCATATGCTAAATAGATCAGACAATTTTTTGGTAAAGATTATGCAATTCATTCAGTTTACACTGGAAGTTGAAACTAAATAAATTCACTTTTGAAATGAGCTGGAATTCAAAACAAGTCAGTTAACCAAAATTATGGGAAATTTACCATAAAAGAGAATCGCTGAAGCTACTGTTGGACTCCTTCTAGCTCTAAAAATTTGAAAATTAAGAGAAGAAGGTGATTAATTTGGGGGAATTTTGTTTTTAAGTGCCATAATCTATTTCATGCAAAGTTTTCTCCTAGAGCTTCAATTATTCCAGAAGCCAGATCATATGTCTTTGGCCTAAATCCTTTAATTCTATGTCTACAAACACAGCTTTCCTAACATTTAACAAGGCGTGGTTGACTCCTGGGCCTGCAGTTCAGAGGGATAGCCATCATAAAAATAACATGGAAAAATATTGGTTAATGACATATTGCAGCATATGATAATCAAAATGCAATTAATAATGGAAATGCATCATGGATTCTTGCAATAACAACTTTGAAACCTGCAAAACATTGTGGTGATTGTTTTCCTGTAAAGGTCTGCGTTGCCCTAACCAGTGATATCAAGCAGATTAATGCTTATGTGCTCTGTGACCAGGCAGGGCTGCTGAAGGGAACAAGGACTCTTCACCAGGCAGGGAGAGCAGTGCAGCTGCCAGCCCCTCCCTGTGACCCAGGGCTCAGCACTTTCTTCACCCTTGCTTACCTTTCACCAGCTCTGTTAGACATTATTTTCACATGCTTTCCCTTAACAGCCAACCTTAAATTTTACTAACAAATTTGATTAATAGTTATCTAGCTTGTTGTTGCACAAGCTAATATAAACTTATATTTCATTTTCTTTTCTACTTTTAAAAAGTTGCATGCAAACTTTTTTGGATAACCAAAATGGGATTAGGGAGAGGAATCTCATTGCAAGTAAGACTCAAAATATTCTGTAGCTTAAAGAATTTATTAAATAACTCAATCGGAAAAAGAATCTGATATCCCTGTATTTTCAAGGGGACAAAAGGAATTTAGGTATATGATTAAAAGATTTTTGTGTTCCTCCTAAGTGGCTTCAAATTTTGTCTTGTATTTCTGGCCCTGAATGTGCATATACCAATAAAATAATTTTGCTGCATGCTGGCATTATTATTTATTTGATACTCAGATATTTAGATTTAAAACCTAAAATAATAAGGTAAAAAGATCAGCTAATAAACTGGCAAGAAATATGTGAAAGACTCCAACATGCACACATAACCCTGACCAAAAAAATATAAAATTCCTCTATAAAAAGTGTTCTCCTGAGGGCACTATCCTTTTTTTTTTTAATCTGTGATCCTGTCTTTTCTCTCATTCACTACAGAGTCTATATTTATTATCTGTTGCTATCTAACTCAGATTGCAAGTTCCTTAGGGCAAGGACCTTGTCTTCTTACATGTCTGTAATGTACCATGAACACCTCCAGCACTAAATAAATAATAAGCTCTGCAAACTCCATTTAGTATCCATTTCAATTTGTGGTGAAGGCTCACCATGTTTGCAGAGTGTAAGGTTCATTTCTTTCTTTTAATGGCTGATGCTGGGCAAGCATAAATATTACTCCATATTTTTCTGGCTTCTTCTGGAGCAAACTTGCTTATTAGAGTTCCTGCTGACAGTTACCCTAGGCCAGTCTAGTCAAATCCAAGTCTTCACAGTTAAGATTTTCTTGCAGTCAAAATTTACCATACAGATTTCTTTAGTTAGCCTTCTTGGTCCTTTATAGTCATCTGTTACTAACCCAGCTTCAAGTTTGAATAAACAAAGCATCTTCCAGAAATCTCTGATAATCTGTAAAGAATCTAGAAAAGACTGTTCAAATGAGAAAATAAAACCCATCAGGTTGGGTTGCTCCATTTTCTATCAGGCCTTTCCTTGTGGAGAGAAGAAAAAAAATAAAAAGCAATCATCTCTCCTGGCCACTTAGGAAATTCTTTTGTTAAGCTGCAACTTTCCTGCTTCCAAGGAAAATTTTAAAAATAAGATAAATAGCTAGAAAAGAACATTGACTGATTTACCTTACTTGGAATATTGCCATTGCATGAGACATTTCCCATATTCTGCAAATCATATTCTCTAACAATTTCTCCTAAACCTGAAAATGAACCTTGCCAAACTACTGTGAAATCTTCAAGCAAAACAAAAACTACTATAAGCTCTCACTAATATACCTTGTTCCCTTTGAATTTTGGGGTTTTTCACAGGTTGGCAACAGGGAGGGAAGAAGGAGGACTTCATTTTCTCCAGCTAAAATGGGCTGGGTGACATCAGATTCAATGTAATGTGGCAGTGCTTTCAAACTCCACGCCAAGGAGGTTACAATGCCCCAGTTGTTCCAATGGTGCACATAGGATGATTTAGGCACACTGGTTACTGCCACAGCCCACAGTTGTGAGTGGGAGGATATACTGGAATGAAGACTCAATGAGAACCTTTGTTTCAGTCTGCTTCCAATTCTGCATGCTGAATGAAATATTGTGATCTTTCCTCAATCAATATTCAAAGTGAGTATTTCTGGAATTTCTGAATTATGAAAATTATAAATCCAATATTTATAATTTTTGCCCCCTCTTTCAAACTGGAAGAAGTAGACTTCTAGAAGACATGAGAAAGAAGTTAGCCTGTGGGTTTTTGCTGGCTGGTGTTCCTATTTTCTGCATACTCGATTTTAACCAAGAGCAGGGGTGCTTTAACCAAGAGCAGCACAGCAACACAGTGGTTACTGAGCAGAGCACAAAAACTTCAAGCATGTGTTGGAAAATCCTTGCCTTTTAAGAACACAACGTTGTTCCTTCCCAAAGCTGAGCTGTCATTGCAATTTTCCTCTAGCAGTTTCCACAAGTATCATCATTTCACAGCACCAAATCTTTTCGCCTCAAAGCCAAAGTCAGTCTACTTAGGAGTATTTAAGAAATGTCACAAAGAGCCCTAACAGACAACTAAGTAATTTGGTGTTAATAGACTCTTATAACAGAATAATTCTTTTTGCTATATGCTTATGGATTTTGAGAGGTAGGATTATATTAATAGCCTCTACTATATAATGAGTAAAGCAAAAAGCATGCACATCCACACAGAGTGGCAGGCTTTAATGAACACACTATTGTCTGTCACTGCTGAGGGATGAGGAAGTAGGAGATTGTTTCAGACCCACAGATATCTTGAGGAAAGAGAGCTCGGTAACTTATTAAGCTCTAGAAATTTATTATTTTAGAAACTGCTTCATAAAATGACAAGGTTAAATTATTCAGTTTTGTAATGTTAGCCTGTGTCATGAATACACTGGGCGTATAAAAGATCTCAATAAGCTGGTTTTAGATGGTTTGCCACTTGATACATGGCAGCTGTGGTCACCAGCACTTTTTTTTGTTGTTGTTGTTGGTTTTTTTTCCTTCTGCTGTAAGGACAGTAATTATTGCATCACTGTGATAAATCAAGGACAGTCAACATGTAAAAGTTGGTTGAAAAAAATATAGACTTGGTAATAACACCCTATTCATTCACTTAGTCTTTATGGGGTAACATACAGCAACAACCACATGGCACTCAATGAATGGTCAATGGAGTCTGACATCCTTTTTTCTGAAAAATTTTAAAATAGAAAACATTGTTTCCAGAAGCTCAACAACCACAAATTTCAGTGTGAAGACAGTAGGCAAAGACTACATGCATTGACAGAGTTGGAGAAGTACCTTGGCAGGCTCCCACCACTACTGTGGATAATCTTTATAAAAGTAAATACAATCTATTAATTTGCCAAGCACTGGGCATATGGCTTCAGCAGAGCTATAGTGAATTCACTGAAGTCCAGTATCTCATAAAGAAAGGAAAAGCACAGAGCTTCTGCAGAGAAAATCTTCTCATGTACTGACACTATTGCAAACCATGACTGAATTTCTCAATGAGGCTCAACTTTAGAATGGTTCAGGCCTTGGATTCTTCTCTCTCAGTAACTCATGATTGGGGGGGAAAAAAAAAAGTATATGTCTCTGTCTACTTAGTTACTAATTTTTAGGCTTGTTCAGAATACATTATAGAGTCTGAAAAAAAGATCCAAATTTTTCTGCAACTTCTTATTCAGATATACTAGCTAAAATCACTAAAAAATTGCAGTTTTCCATGCAGAAAACAGTAAAGAATTGCCTTTGATCCTTTCCAATCTTCCTTCTCTATCCTCTAAAAAAGGAGAAAGAGTCTACTTTCAGTATTTTCAGAATTGGAAAACTCCAAAGAATTACACATAAAACTGGGAAATCAAAAGTGAGTATGTCTGTGAGGATTTTCAGCAGCATAAACCCCTGCCACTGCAGGACACCTTGGGAGCTCCCCGGCCCCTGCCTGGAGCTTGGAGCCATTTTATGGCACCCTAAAAAAACATTGACACATATCTACAGGGAAATAAAGACAAGAATGTCTATGTAGACACAGTGGAGAGTTTACAGATCCAATTGCCCAATACATCAAGAAAGCAACATTTGAAAAATAAATTAAACTCTCCTGCTCCTGCCTTTTGTACCAATCAGTAAAATAATGTCATGTTTGTGTTTTACTTAACTGAATAACTTGGGTCTGTATCAGTGTCTGTCATGTTTTTCCTATCCCCACAAGATGGTTTCCATAGGCCATCTAGGGAATGTCTGCTGTGTGTTCAGATATGAGAATGTGATGCTATATTTACATGTCATATTTGGTCCAAATTAACTAAATTAACTTTTGTTTCAGCCTTCTTCAGGAGCCAATAACACCTTTATCCATGCAGAAGTTTCTGTGAGCAGCCTACCACTGAGGATAAATTGTTTGTACTCAAACTCAAATTAATCTTCTTAAAATGGAAAGTGACATATCGGATATATATTTAGAGTGATTGCTGAAATATTTAAGGAGTTGAAATGAAATAACCTGGTTTTACAAAGAAAAATAATAATCTGTTCTCAAATGAGGATTTTTCTAATACTGTAATTACTAGATATACAAAAACAATTATGAAATAAGGAAATGCTAAGGCAGAAATCAAATTTCTTTTCTACAATAAAAAAAAGTCTTGGAATATAACATTATTATAACACATTTTCATGCATGAAAGATCAAGTTGTAATTATCATCTTTTCTGATATTTATCCCGTATTTATGCTGCATGAAAAAATTATTTAGACCCACATATACACCGACATACATATCTATTCAAACATTATAATTTTACTATGCTGTATGACTTGCAGACAATGTAATAAAATTTAAGCTTGATCTATATTTAGTTTCTAAGCATTGAAAGATCTCATTAACGGTATTTCCTTATGCTCTTCTTTCTCTCCTTCCACAATCAAAAATGCCTTCCTATTTAGCCAGGAAGGTGCAGATGTACAAACATCTATGCTTTGCTAGAAGCATTGATTTTTCACCCTTAAATAAATGTGAGCACAATGGCATTGTGCTAGATTAGGCCTGGAATGAGAGTTATGGATTTCTTAATCCTTACCTTACAATCAAACACTGCATCTTCCTGTCCCCAGATTTTTAAGATCCTCACACTCTTTTAAATGGAGACTTTGTCTCTCTCTCTCTCTCTCTCTCTCTTTTTCTTTTTTTAAGCTTCTTATTTATACTGCACTAACCACCTAACCACAGACTTCAGAGATTTTGCTTTTACCTTGCATGGACTGGAATAGAACCTTTATACTCTACAGAACTCAAAGAATTATGTTTCCTTCAAGCATAATTTTACTTCTCAGATTTAGGTCTCCTTTCTCTGAAGGAATAGAAACTCGCCTGTTATGGATAAGATTAAAAATAAAGGGGAAAAGTGTACTAATAGGACTTGCTGGCAAACAAAATTAATTATCAATTTAAATCTTTAAAACCTCCATAAATGTTGATCCTCTTTCTTTGAAATCCTTTGATATGACATGGCACATGCAAGAGCTGAAAGTGATTTTTAGAACACAACAGGTTATTTATCACAGTAAAGAAACCAATGAACACCTGAAGTATTCAGACTATTCCTTCAGTCATGGACAGAATGTTCAGAGGAGTTTCTTCCCATCTAAGAGATGGCAATTTGGCATAAAGCAATAATAAAACTGGCACAAGCCAAATTTTATTGTATCAACAGCTTCAGTACTCAGAATGCCAAAATGCAGATGGTTCTAACCAAAATCAAAGCAACCTGAACATTTCCAGCTATTCATATCCAGACTGCTTATCTTGAGTCTTAGGTGTAGTTTAATTTATTCTTAAGAGTCCGTGACTAGCCACAGAAGCTACATTTTCAGCTAATGCATAATATATGCTACAGGAATCCAGAAAGCTATTCTAAGAAATCCAACAAGCACCCAACTTCCCACACAAATAGAAAAGAGCAAAGAGAGAGGATGCATGAATAATTAAAAAGAAAATGCTTGTGGGGTAAGCAGTTATATTATTTTTTATAATAAAGCTGAAATTTCTAATCATATTAAAATGATTTAAATATGTATAAAACTTGTCTATTGAATTACTACTTCATTTCAAACTACTTCAGCTTCCTTTTTTTAGCCAAAATTGCACTAACACATCAAGTTATGTCTATCTACATTACTTTTTAAGAAAGAAATCAATAAAATGATAGCTAAAAAGGCAAATTATCCAGCCAGCTATATAAAGCACAACCTTATTTCAGTGATTATTTAAGATGTAGCATAGAAAATTTGGCTCATAAATGTTTTGGTGAATTATTTACATGGAGACAGGTTTCTTCTCTGTGAAACTCAAGCGTTGGTAATTAAGTGCAGGGAGGAACACAGAAGCCTAAAGGAGTTAAAGCACTAAAAAGCATTGAGCAAAGAGTACATATTGAATTACACAGACTTAAAAAAAACCTAGAATCAAATATTTTTACTTTGGAGCCTCAGTGCTACGGCCTCATACTGAATGTTTTGGTGTCCTGGTGCTCAACCCTATAATACAAAACTCCATTGTAAAGATTCACCGTGATGACTAAAAGATAATTAAAGGAAGAAGAGAAATTTATGCATAGCTAGTATATTGCCTTGAAGAACCTTCCCAGGGAAATCCACCTCATCTTCATGTGTGGTTACATACCTGTATTGTTTCTTGATCGCTGTCGACCAAATGGGAAAATGCCTGGGACATTTGCCTGTTACCTTGAGTTAATTTTCAGGAAATAAATATTATCCTCATGGTTCTACACCCTTGACAGAGAATTTTGCAGAACTAACATCAGATGAAAATAAAAATTGAAAAATTCATTAAGAGTGATTAGCTGCAATTCCAGAACAAATTACCCTGTTCTCCCAAAGTGTAAAACATGCTCACAAACATCCAAGTTTATGTTGACCAGTGCTATGACACCATCAGCATAACATTTGAGAAACACGACAAGCACTGGCAAATTTTTTGCTTGGTATTTATCTGATTTCTCTATACCTGCATTTTAATACAATTATAGAATTGATTCTTACTCAGAGTAAGTAATTTCTTATTAATGCAGAACCATTATCCTAGCATAGGATTTGCCTCTGTACTCAGTGCAACACAAGCTTGGAGTTCACTACAATGTAGCTGTGAAAGAGATTATAAAAAGAAACTTAATAAAATTAAAAGGATTAATTATAGATTTTATCCTCCTATTAGTTCAACGGTTTATTGCAGCGCAGGGTGCTTAAGAGTTCATTTGCAGAATAGCAGAGAACCATTCCTCCACGCATTATTCCAGAGAATTTTTTCTGAAAACCTGTGAGCACAGACTCCAGACCACAGATCAGATAATTTCTGACTTTTAAAATATATTCTAAAAACTAGTATGCTTTAAAATTCTCAGATGATTTGAAACCAAATTAACTTGAAGTCAAAGGAACCCCTAAAAAACTCCTTGCTTTATTAGGTGAAAGTCAAAGGTCATAAAATGAAGCTAATCTTGTAAAATGAATGAAGAGGAGCATTATTAGAGCACAAAAGTAAAAAGTTTCCAAAATATAAGTCACTGAGCTAAAAATGTGTCTCTTTTAAATTTTTAATACTTGGTATAAACTGCTTAGTGTAGTTTACAGTGGGTGAGAATTATTCTTGAGAAGGAGCGGTGTGTTTCTCACCATCCTCCCTGAAGTGATAATTACTGTTTCAGAACAAAATGGAGAGCAGAAAAAAACCCTTCAGAACAATAATTATGCTTCAGAAATAAACACTAAGCAGAGTCAGACAACAAAATACTGGACTAGAAAGAAGAATAACAGACTGCATTTCCCAAGTTTAAAATCTGTCATCTATTCATGTGACTGTAGCACATTAGGTCACTTCAATGGCTGTTTCTCTTTCATACTTTGTTTTAGATACTTATTTGAGGAATATGGGCTGTGGAGCAGCTTTTATAATACACAAATGAAGCTAGAAAATAGAAAAAGAAAAGATATCCGACTACCATGTAAAAAAAAGTGCCAATTTTATTAACACTGTAAAGAACTAAAGAGGATCTTAAAAATAATTGATATACTGCCTTTTTTTTTATTTGCAAAACACTAGGATCAAAATACAATATCTGGACTTCATTTTTTGTCTCTGCAGGAGACCTTGTCCCAGATGAAAGGATCTAGTCTAGCAGTCGAATGGAAGAGCAACTCCATCTATGACAAAAAAATTCCCTCCAGTGTAGTACACTGTTTGCTGCTCATCATTTCCCTTAGGTTTTTAAATATGAAGGTCTGGGGGTTGGGTGTTTTGGTTTGGTTTATTTTAAATAATAAGTACAACCTTAGTGGATAGAGTTAAAAATTGAAGGATTTTTACTGGCAAATTTTGCCTGGATGTTGCCTAAAATCTGGGCATAAGAGACTTCTTATAGACATGTATAATATCCCCTTCATAGCTATAAGTATTGCTTTCACCATCCTCCTGTCCTCTGTGGATGCTGAGCTTGGCTTCCCAGCACTGGGGAGCTGCTGTAATGTGCTGGCACCTTTCCCAGGCATGTGTGCTGCATGAAGGGCTTGGGAGCAGAGGTCTGTGCAGTGCATCTGCTCCCTAGAATAAGACATCAACATCCATAGTAGGAGTAATGAAGAACCCTGAGCTAGAGAGCAGACAGACTGAGAGGCAAATGCTGCCAAAGGAGGCATTTCCACAAATGTGTCTTTCATCCCATCCCACATCCTTTCTCTGTTGACTTGTTTTGAAAAGTTTTCTGCAACCATCATATGACTTCTCAGCTTCAGAGTAGGGAAAATTCCTGTATCAGCAGCTCAGAACCTGCTGAAGAACTGATGAGAAGATCTGAGTGACACCAACATGTCAGTGTCATGGGGCTATGGCAAATAGTGACCTGAAATATTACATTAAAGTAGATATGTAAATATCTACAAAATGGAAATCAGTTCCCAAGCAGGAAGTTGCAGCTAGTTTTCAGGCTTGTTCTTTTTCATGTTTTATGTCTTTAACCAGCTTGTAAAGAGACAATCTGTTCCCTAAACAGTGGCTAAACACAAGGGAAAGTACTGCACAGGGCCAGGACATTCCTGAAGAATCTAAGAGCACCCAGAGTTTTCCATCAAATCATCTCCAGATAGAGCAGCAGAACTACTTTTTTGTCATAGGCCACCTATCTTCCCATTTTACAACATTTTGGAGGTAGCTTTGCCTAAAGACATGTCATGCCTATGCTTTTTCTTCACAATTCTTAAATATACATATTGTTACAGTCTTAAAAGTTGAAGACATTTTTGCTACCTATAAGCAGGACTTTTTATCATGCAGACAGAACAGATTAACGTATTTTGTAAAAACAGTCAAGTTTTTATCTGATACGGATATTTTGCAAGCCCCTATGCAATTTTGAAAGATTTACTGAGCAGGAGTCTCCCATTAATGAGATATTCTAATTAGTGACTTGTACAAGTGAGAAGTAGAAAAGGAGCTGGAGGAAGAAAAAAAGAAAGCTAGGTTCTGAGGACTCCTTTCTTTTCAAATTTGTTTTCATGTTTCATCTTTCTTTGCAATAACACCAAGAGTTTCCTAACTTGGCAGTACTTGGGATAATTAATACTGATTACCACAGTGATTATTATCATCTAAGTGGGGATATAACTTGCAGAGTAGAAATAGCTAGATCCACAATTTTTCAAATACTCTCACATAAACTCTTTATGGGTTTTACTTTGCTCACCTCTAGCTTGGCCATGAATTGTTTTCTATTCTCAGAACCACTGAAGTGTGCAACTAAAAGACTACTGTTGTTACACTAATGAGAAAGTGACTCTCATGAGATTAAACTCTGATTAAAGGAATATCTTTCTTCTTGCTTTGAAAACTCTAGTTATTCACCAGTGCTATGTCAGATGACTGATAACATCATACATACATACACACAGAGAAGGTTTCTGTCCAGTGTTAGAACCCAGTCAGATTTTGAGACATACACAAAGAAAGATATCAAGTGCATGCAGACACAGGCTTCAAATGGCTTATCTGAGTAGTTTTCCTGTGTCTACACTGTGCAGTAAAATATCTTTCTTGATCCTTAGTTTTTCAAAATTTTCTAGAGTAGTGACCATTTCCCATAAAAAATTAAATTTTTGCTTAACAAAGGAGTGTTTGAATTACCCCTCCCCAAGCCTCAAGGTAAAGATTCCATCAAGATTTGGCACATTACATTTAATTTATCCTCGTAATGGCATGGAGTATTTGAACATGGTCTGTTAACAGAAATTAAAGAGACTCTCCGGAGATCTGAAGTGCATGTCTGCAAGAAGGTACATATTTATGGCAGATTTGACCACACAAATCTCATTCCCCAAAGTACATTCCAGTAACTTTGAACACATAAAGCAGCTTCTTTGAAATATAAACAGTAGTAGCAATAACATTTTGTATATAGCTGTCGAGTTAAGGTTTGTCACAGTTATTAAGTCTTTCAGCTCCATGAAGTCCAAGGAAAATAAAGTGTACCAATAATAAAACAATTACTTGACATAATAGCAGGCATACAATCCTGGGTTCTAATTAACTCATTGTAAGGCTTGCTATACTGTGAATAAATTGCATTCCTCCATTTGAGAAACATTATCTTTACACTGGGCATCTAAAACTACAGAGGGACTCAAACGTACAACACTTTTTCAGACCATGAGTACTCCTACAGCATAACTTAATTAAATAATTCACCATACCTTACCAACTCAAGCTTGAGACTAGCCTTTATCGTCTGACAAAATTATTTTGGCAAGCCACTACCTTTCCTGACTTTTCAAGCTGTAAAATGGAGCACAAAGCACTAGAATTACTTGCAATTTTAGTCAAATGCCAAAAACAATCATTTTGGGTTATTCTTGGTTCCACAGGACAGGCAAAATTTAATTACAGGTTGATGGTCAGGATTTTTACTTTCAAATTAAAGATTTTAAAATATGCAAGGAGTAGAACAGGAGTAGCTGCTTTAGAGGATTTCCAATCCTATACTTACACTGTGAAAAAAACAAGACACAAAAACTCAAGAATCTTTTCCATCTGTCTGCACGTGTATAAGATCTGGGTGGTAAGTATTTTTGAATACATAAATATTTCAAATAAATTTAGCAAGAACTAGACTAAAGTAGGAGTATCAAAACATTTTTGTTAAAATAATAAACATATACTGATAGATCTATAATGTTATTTTAGGACTAGAGAGTTTACATAAAAACTAAGAGGCATCTCAATACCATATTCTATGACATTAATTTTTTTTTTTTTTCATGTGCTGGACATATTCTTTTGGGAAAAAAAGGAATTCTAACAGCTGAAGAGATAAAAGCTAAACCCTCCTCCCTTTCACCACAGGGAATCTAATGCTAATGGAATATCAAAGTTGAAATCTATCTGTTGGACCTCAGGAAATAATTTTCCTGTAAAGATATGCCAGAAATAAACTTATCTCCAGAGACAGTGAGAGGGAACAGTAATCAGTATGGCAATTCTGAAAGATCATGTTAAAGCAGGGAAAAACATAAGCAACAGAGAAGCTCCTGCATTGTCAATTACTCCCCCGCGCCGGGTTCATCTATCAGTCTGCTGTTAACTCGACTTCAATTACTTGAATTCATCACTTTTCATCTCCACTGTGGTTCTCATAGCATTCAACACCTCCAGCTCCACTGAGGGAAAACCTGATGCAAAGATTACTCTGCTTTCCAAGTGCAAACCAAAAAAAAAGGCCTCACCAGATTCTCCTAGCCTTCACAGGACCTCCTTCCTCAGCTTCCCTTGCCCTGCCCTAATTGATCAGGGATGAATTTGTGTGGTTGCAAGCCAGCTGAGTTCATGTGTTAAGATTTTTTACCAAGGTGTCTGAAATTCAGGTTATATCCTTCCAACAAAAGGCAGCCAGAATGATCTACTCATAGCAAAATGAACTCTCAGTGCTACCCTGATAGGATCTGCCCATAACAGTAAGTTAGTTTGTTTAAAAAAAATAATTTTTAAACTTAGTTTCCTACATTTTTGAAGTGAGTGGTTGGCTAGGGGAGTGCTATTTGATAATGAATAATTTCTTTCTGACACTTTAAAATTTTAAAAAATTAAATTGTTGTAGTGAAAAAAAATTTGTATGTGGCATGTATTTAAAGTGTGTTCACCTTTTGTCATAACAATTCCCCTGACATCCCAAGAGTTCAGGCATGCTTAGAGTAACAGAAGCGAGGTATTTGTCTCATAGCACTGTGCCTTACATCTCACTCAACCTGTTAATTTCTCAGGCTCTTTTGAATATCAGCTCCCATGGTTTATGGCAGCTGGTACCTCCATGCCCAGAGGGTCACGAAACACCTTGAATAATCAGACACAGAAAAAGGAACATGGATGTTCTTCTTCATGAATTATGCATAGACTGCATATCCTGACTCACCTGTAAAAAGAAAAAAAAAGAAATATGTGGGACTGAAACTGTGCATTTTCACAAAGAGAGTATTTAATTAATTATATTTAAGTTTGGTGTGCTCATTGTTTTCATAGACTCCTTCTCACTGGCATAATTGTTCTATTACTGCTTTCTTCTTTTCAAACATTTTCCCATCATCCCATTAAGTCAAGACAATAAAGCTGGTTTCTTTGAACTAATATTAGTACAGTCCTGGGGAACTGTCTGACAAGAGATACTCTGACAGCAGCAGTCTCTGAAATCCACAATATACCAGAACTTGCTCTCTTTTGTGCTCCATACATTCATCATGGGAATGGGAAAGGAAGAACAGCTGCCATCCCCCAAATCCATTCTAAAAAGCTGATTTATTATTTCATATCTTACCTCTAGAGACCAAGACCTGAGTAAAACTATTTCATCAAGCATTCCAGATCATCTGTGAGCACAGAAAATAAAATATATATGCTCATCTATGCAATAAGTGCTAGGGGATTTTAGTCCTGAGTTTTCCTAATTTATTGATATCACTTTTTTCTGAGTCAGCAAAATTACCTAAGTAGTAAATGTTCTTCCACACAAGTCACAGCATTTGGCCCAGAATAATTAAACAAGTTTCCAAAATATACATTAAAACAGTAACATTTGTGACATAGCTTTTAGGAAAACATAAAAGAGTAAAACCATTGTGGTTGCTCCAAAATTGCAAGCAAGGGGGAAAAAACACAGTACAGTAGAAATCAGTTGTGTAAATGTTTTTTTACCCAGAGAGGGAGCAGCCACGACCAATACATACCTATATGATCTGTAATTCTACTTCAAAGTCTTAAGCCACTGACCATCTAGGTTCTAGATATTCTAAGATTTTCCAGGTATTATACATAATGTTAGTGAATCAACCTGTCATAATGACAGGTTAGAAATTATAGCAGAAAAACAATAAAAGCAACATATATATTGTATATATATAAAAAGCTGAATCTCTGAGTAGTGTATTTAGCGATAAAACAGTTAACAAAAATACCAAATTAAGTTTGAGAACAGACAGAAACTCCTCAAGATAGAATTATGCAATAAGTTCTTGACCCAAATTTCAAAAAGAGGAAAGGAAAGGAAAATTTTAAAAATGCATATGAAGCAGCAGAAATTAGCTTTCTCATTGTGCTTCATGAAGAATATGAACATGCAGTCTCTGGTATTGGAGTGATGGTGTAGATTAAAAAGAATGAGAACCAGCAAGGATTTACAAAACTGTAGCATGGACTTCTTTTCCTGATAGTCTTGTACAACTTTTCTTCAAACATATGCTTAGTGCTGAACATCCAAAAGCTATCAAAAGCAGAATGCACATATTGCATGAAAGGAAAATGGAAAATAGTTCTAGGGACATAGCTGCATTTTTAAAAATGCAGAGCCAGTTACAGTTAGGAGAGGGCTTTTGAGTTCAGCTGATGTTTTGTATATGAAGATAATAGAAAAAAATATGAAAGTATTATAAATGTCTAATTAAAATATTTACCTGTGAAGCTTTAAATTAAACCTTATACAAATTTTATATCATTAAAGCAGGCCATCTTCTGGGAAGATTAGAATGTACCTACCACATGGAATACGTGAGATTAAAAATCCTAAAGAAATACGTCCAGATGGGTGTTTCTATGGAACTAGAATAATCAAAAGCTAGAGTAGACTGTCATTTGGTATATTACAGCTAAAGAGATATAACATCAAAATATGGGAAAGTTTATGATCTCAAACTCAAACCATCATTATTTATGCTGCAGTCTTTCTGTCTAATTAGCTCTTTCAATATGATAATCTCTATCTTTTTTCGGAAGGAAATGTGGGGGTTTGAGCAGTGATGTGCTACATCTTTGAAATCAGTTAAAAGAACATTCGTTCTTCCAAAAAAGATGCTAAGTACTTTTGTACAATAATATACAAATTGTTACAAACTCATTTGGCAAAGTATGTAAGTGTGACAGTGAAGCTGGGACACCATTTCTTATTTATACGCTGGTATCGGAAAGGAGTGGAAAGACAACCCACTCAACTCACTTCAAAATCTGCAGCTTCCACAACATAACAGGGAACAAATTTCCAGCAGCAGACAGGGCTAAACAGGCCTTTTTCCTGTAGCACTGTATCCTCAGTATCCCATGAATCTCATATCTTTATTTAGTAGGTTTGGCAGCAGTAATCCGGCTTAAGTATACAAATTACAACTTAGTCCTGGGTATCAGAGCTGGGCTAGTTGGCACATTCAGTGTGTTCACTCAAGTCATTACGTCCTCAGGCAATCTGGGAACTGCACAGATGAAAGATGGGGCAGGTTTGAGATCAGCTGGAAGCAAGGTGATTGACTGAACCTTCAGTATCAAGTATTTGACTGATATTGTTACAGGATCCCTCCAGATGGGAATTTTGTACAGTTCTTGAAATTCCCCAAGGCAGCTCCTACTCTGTCTCACCTGATTTGTCAGCCTAATTATGTTGACTGATATCCTGGATGGACTGACCAAAGTCTCCCCAAGTGGTTAGGGGTGCCAAACTGGACACAATATTCAGAAATAAGATATTTGTAACTAGTCAAGACAAAATGTTCCTACAAACGTGGTAATAGGGGTCTGTTCTCATTTCTGGCTAAGATAATCAACAGCAATGGATTACAGATTTTGCTGTGGCAATTACATACAACCATGGGCAACTGAGGTATAAGAACTGAAGAGAAGACCAGTCTGGGGAGTGTCACTTGACTCAATGGAAGATGCTGCTGCTACGTGGACTCTTACAATGAAAACTCCTTTCACGACTGAACAGCAACAGACTTTCCGCTTCCTCAAGGAACTGTCACATAATTCCAAGATCCCAATAACTGAACTTCATATGTACTTATCCATTTTAAATACTATGTAGTAAGTATTGGACAGCATAAGAACACAGCCAAATACTTTAGCTGAGTAAAAAATTGGTAAGATTTTGATAGAAACAAAAAGATGAAAACTAAGATCTTGTCTACTAGCACTCAAAACCCCCCACCCACCCAAAACCAAACCAACTAAACAGTAAACAACTAATAAACCAAAATTTGTGGAGCAGAATAGAGATCAAAGAGCAGATAAAGAGAAAACAGACATTAGCACAAGGCAATCAAATCCAGTAGAAATAAAGTAATGGGGGAAGCTAGTAAAAACATTTATAGAATATAGAGAGAATAAGAAAAAAGCTTTGACAAAGTGATTCACAGAAAACTCAGGCTGGAAGAGACCTCAGAATGTCATCAAACTCAGACACTGCTCATAGCAGAGCCATTTCTGAGCTCAGACCTGATTAATCAGAACTTAGTCCAGTCAGACCTCCAAGGACAGGGACTGCACAGTCTCTCTAGACAACATGCCTCACTGCTGGGCTGCCCTTGTGGGGTAACAATTCTTCCTCATATGCAGCCTGAACCCCTCATTTCAGCTTTTTCAAGTTGCCTCACATTTTGTCATTGCTCTGAGCTGTGCAGAGCCTGGCTCCGCCCCTTTGATAACTTCCCCACAGGCACTGTTGGGCTGCTGTCAGATGTCCCTTCCTCCAGGCTGAAGCAGCCTCTGTCCCTCAGCCTCTCTCTGTGAGGCAGAAAATGCTGCAGATGTGGTCTAATGAGTGCTGAGAGGAAGGAGACAATCACTGCCTTTGTCATCTGGCCATGCTCTTTTTCAAGCCAAAACTGTTAGCTACATTGATGACTGAGGCTTAGCTCAGTGCCCACCAAACCCAAGGGGTTTTCCCACAGGGCTCGTTCCAGCCTTGCTGTCTTTAGCTAGTGCCATTTTAGGGGCTTTACTCTGTCCCAGCAGCAGCAGATAGCATTTACCCTTGCTCAGTTCCACAAAGTCCCTGTTGGTCCATTTTTCTACCCTATCCAGGTCCCTCTGGATGATATCCTGTCATGGAGTTGTCTCCCCACTTTAGTGTCATCTGCACACATGATGAGTATGTGCTCCATTACCCCTCCAGGTCATGTATTAAGGGATAAAAGAATTAAGAAGGACAGTGCCATAGAAGGACAGACCCATATAGTCCTCCCCTTCTATGGACCTCTAGGTAAAGCATGGCCAATTAACCATGATCTTTTGGGGCTGACCATTCAGCTAGCTTTTTACCAGTTGTCCATCCTTCCAGACCATAACATCCTAAGATGGATACAAGAACATTTAGAAGACGATCAGGTTTGTCAGATATGATTTGCTCTTTGTAAGATGCTTGTTATATCCAGCAGCCACCTTCTCCTCCACATGTCTAGAAATTTGTTTCAAAACTCACTCCATGGTTTTCCCAGGATCCAAACTAAATCTGTTCAAACTGCATTCCTCTGGCTTGCTTTTACTCCTTTTGAAGATGCATAAATGAAGACATTTACCTGTCTTCAGGCACTGCAGATATCTCCTGGTCTCCAGAACCTTCCAGGCATGATAGTCTTGGTTGGATATGAGCCTGTTCTTTCATCCCCAAGCTGGATGCAGCATGAACTAGAACCAATTTTTCTTAGATCCAAAGAGTATCAGCCAGACTTGGTGTTATGCAGTTCTGCCAAGAGCCATGCCTTTCCAAAAACAGCAAGAGAGGGGTCATCCTTTCTTACAGACGAACAGTTCTACTGACTATCTGACAAAACTGATTCATGATTTTGCTCTTCATTTTAAGTTTTTCTTCTGCTGTAGGAATAATTTCTTTCATTCAGAATAAAGTGTCCAACAGAACATCAATGGGACGAATTTATGGGATTCAGTGAAAAATGCATCTCAGACACACCAGTCAAAATTTAGTTACATATATCTGTATTAGCCATTGAACAAAAGAGCAAAATGAATCTGCCAAGAGCAAAACTGGGTACATAAGCCTTAGCTTGGCACCAGATCAAGATATTTTAAATGGGGCTAAAGGACAAATTCTTCCCTAAGGAGTAAAATCAGGTTGAAAAGAGACAACTCATTTGTTACTTTAGTCACCCCAAGAGCTCAAAATGACAGTGGACAAATGATGACAAATTGAAGCACAGATGTCAACACTTCAGTTATTGCTTACAATATGGGTTCAGTGTTGCACATTCTTGGCTGAATAAAGCACCCATATTTCTGAGACTTGTTGGTCAGTGTTTGCAAACAACTTGTGCCACAAGTATATGTATTGCTGGCCTGCAAAATGAAGTACCATATCAAAAATTACATCGCAGACAAACACAGAAGAAAAAAATGTTGGCTTTGCAGAAAAGGGAAAGAAAAGCAAAAAATTAAATCAAAAGTTCCTAAAAACCCCACAGTGATTACCTCAGGAATCATAAGTAATAACAGTGATCTGAAGAATATCCATTGGTTAAAGCTAAAAAAGAAAAAAATAATTTGCCTATTTATTTCTTTTGCGTATTAAAATCTAAATGAAGTATCTACAAAATTAACCACTCTACTCAGTTTGTCATGATGATTATAAGAATATCTGCTCAAGAAGCCTTTTCAATGTTGTGCATGAAATAGCAGTATCACTTTTAAGCTGACTTGTCTCAGTGGTTTCCCAGAAGGTGACTAAATTCTATCTACAGTTTTCATGGATGTCATTGTTCTTTAAATTACAATTGTTAATATAAAGCATCCAATTTGCTGGGATAATGTCATCCATGGTATTGAATCAGACATGTTCTATAAGGAATCAACTTAGCATGAGTTTTCATAAAGAACATCAAGCAATAATGGCAATATCATTTTAAAGATCAAGTAAAATAACAAATATCAGACAGGAACCAAAGAAGGTGGGCATAATATTTATTGAGGATATTTAAAAGAAAGAAAAAAGAAAAGGTAGAAATTGTTTAAAATGTCTTAGTTCTACACCAAAACACAGAACTAATCTAACCTGATCAAGAAATGTTCTATATGAAAATGGCTGTCTATTCAGGGCACTCCATTATCTTTCTGAGAGTTTTTATCTGAACCCAGAAAATTTATACATATATATACACCTTAGAGCTCAGTTTATCCTTTACAAAATTAGCTATGTATTTCTATCCAGAGAATGCAAATGATTTGTATCAGATTAATGTTTTGATAATTGTACTAGGCTTTTAGCTCTAATTGTTCAGGTACTAAACCACCTGTCTCCTGAGTATCATAATAGTTTCCTTTAGAGTTAGACAAAGAGAACATGTAAAGATTAAAAAAGCAAAAACACTGACTTGCTGTTACCAGCAAGGAGACTAATGAATAGATACAAAATGTAGAAAATTCTGTGACAAATAGCTTACCACAATAGTAATATAGTCCCTTTGGCCTGTGTTTCAATGCCCAGTATTAGCAATATCTTTTATCCTATATACCTTTGTAGTGCTTCAGTGTGTTACAATCACACTCATTGAGGATTTTCAAAGTCAAATTATTAAAATTTAAGAAGAGCAATACTTGCTTTAAAATGTTCTGTTACTATTTAAAAGTACAAAATGTAATTTCTAATAAATATAGCGCTGGGCATTTTTTAAAAATATGTCTCGAAAACCTTCCCTTTCTGTCAAACAAGTGTTGCTGGTGCATTTGTCTAAGAAATTCAAAGTTCCTTCAGAGAAAAAAAGTCCTAAACTCTTCACCTAAAGGTGACAGTACAACACAGTGGAAAAAATAAATCAAGCTCCTACTTCAGTTTAAAGCACAGGAATACAAAGGGAAAGACAATATTTTGTCTTTCCAATATAACTGAGACTCAATGGCAAAATACAATAGGTTTCTAATCACCTCTAGAATTGCACTCTTCTCCCTTCTGCATACGTAATTTCAAGATAACATATTTTTTTAATGCTGGGAAGAGATAAGAGATAACTAATGTCATATCAGCAGTATCAACAAAATTGCTTAATAACATAAGTCAAAAAAATGGTCAAAATTATCACTGTAAAAAAAATGTAATGAGTAATGGTCTAAGATCTCATCTTCTTTTCATTGTTGAAAATTAGCTGCAGTGAATAAGATCAAAACACTTCTAAATTATTACCAAACAGTGAATCCAAGGGAGAAAGAATATTTCAGAATGAGCATGTCAAAAATAGATATTCAATTGCACAACAAAATTTACCAGGTGAAGAATTTTTTTGGAAGAAAAATGACTATATTTTTATTTATTATTTTGAAAATAAATTTTAAAATGGAAAGAGACAAAATTAATGAAAATTATGGGAATAAAAATGCATCAAATAAAACTTTTGCTTTTCCTAAGGCCTTTTAAAGAGTCAGTGGCCTTGCAATAATTTGTTAATATTCTGCTTTCCAATTATATGAAAATAAGTTTACAGATCTACTTATTTGTTTTTAAAAGTCTGAATAATTTTGAATATTTTTTCCACCTGGAAACAACAAAAGGCAACTACAAAATTGCTTCTAATCCTATACTCAGTCTGTAAAATTAATTATTGGTCAAGTGACTGTACAAAATGAAAGGGAACTACAAATTTCTATGATGCTCTATGGTATTTTGTTTCAATGGATGTTTTTGGATTTTGAATACTCACTTGAAAACAGACTGCTACTTTTAGAAGTAATCCAGAAAAATAATCATTGATTTTCAAAGACAAGACATAAGTCCTAGGCACATAGAGAAAAAAAAGTTAAAATGCAGAATTAGATGAGTAGATCCCTATTGAATCTGGCAGGCATCCAGATATCTTGCAATACATTTGCTTGGTATCCCTTAATAAAAAGAAGGAAGTTTGTGGCAAAGCAGGAAATTAAGCAGGGGCCCAGTATAACATTACTGTTGTTTTTATATAATCATATATTCTGTATATGAAGTGGCCTTTATTCACAGAGTCTCTCAGACACCACATCTGAGAAACAAATCTCCTAAGTCAAAACCAAACTCCTTGACTCTATCCCAAACAAACTAACACATTGCAAGTTGTGGAAGCTGGAAGTCACTTGCACACTTCCTGCATCATTTTTTTATGCCAATGGTCTAATTTGGCAGTAATCCAATCTTATCAAGGTAATATTTTAATCAGTTCCCCTGTAGTGTCAGTCTCCTGCTGTGAAAGCCCTTGGTGCATCAGGCTGCTGTGCATTTTTGTACCTGGGCTGTAGTGACCAGATTAACAGCCCACTAACATTTCAGTGAAGACTGATATTCATGCTGAGCAGAGCTGGCTGCCAGGCAAATTGTGTTATTCAAAGGCTACCAACCCAAGTGAATGGGATCCTGAGTCAGCTAAAAATTTTAGCTAAATCTGTCTAGACTTTCTTAGTTCTGTATTCTTTAAATAACATTGAAATGTTTCTAAATTAAAAAAACAAGCAAACAAACAAAAACCAACAAAAACTAACGAAAACAGAAACAAAACCAAAGGAACCAATCAATCAAACAGAAAAACCCAAAACAGACAAACAAGTATACAAAGAAAAGAAATACCAAAAAACACCCCAAACAAGTTTAAGTTAACAAGTCTGTAGAGAAGTACAGAAGGCTTATACCTCCCACTTTGTCCTTACAAGGCAGACCCTTGCTTGCAGGTTTGGTTTTACATACCTGTTACCTTCTGAGCTGAACTGAACCATTCTGCATCCCCTGTTATCCCTCAGAGAGCTCCTGCCACCAACTCTTAGGCTGAATTCTCCCTTCACCAAGAGATGCATCTGACAAGTTTAAAAGAACAGTGAATAAAGCTGAAAAGAAAGGAAGAGGAAAACCCAAACCAGCCACCCAGAATGAGTGTATTTTAGATTTCAGTATTATCCATTCACTCTTAACAGGAAAAGTATATCACTTGCCAGAAGGAATGAAAAGCAGCCCTGCAATCCCTAGTATTCCTAGGAGTAGCAGAATTAGTTTGGTAGAAGGGGTAAGTGCCCATCCTTGAATAGCACTTTTAGGGAATTTTTGTCTGTTACTGAGCCGCTTCTCTATACTCTTCAACATCTTGTTTGCTTGGGGTAGAATTCAGGACCTCAAAACCCAATTTTTTTTTGATTTAATTACCAGTGACTTGACTCACTATTTTCATAAATCAAATCTTCTTCTTCCTAGAATCTAATAATAGTTTCTTTATTATTTAAAATTACCCTTTTCCAGTAATGAAAACAATAAACTCCCAGCCTTATTGGAGGTAGTGTGGGTTGGGAATTTTTTTCAGTAGCTTTTCACTGACTCAGCTCTTATCTTCAGACCATAGTGAATATCCAAGTAATATCTGCTGGACTATTAGCTTCACTCCAAGTCGTGATTACTGAAAACAGCAGCTTATGTTGAAGCAGAGTTAAACAGCTCACTTCATCAAATGATGTATTTTTCTGCCTTATTGCAAATCATAGCTGAAAGGTGGATAAAAGACTTTTATTTGGACACACTGAATTTGTCTTCAGCGCTGTTAAGTGTTTTCCTATTTGAGCAAATCCATTGTTCCTAAAGGTACACAGCATTTTGTCACATTTCTTCTGCCTAATTGATCATAAACCACAAATTCCTGTTCAAGGTATCAAAACTCTTTTCACATATACGTGTAAACATGAGGTTTTATACACATTCATTTGTAATGCTCTGAATAAAATATGACAATCTTCAAAAGGCTACCTAGAGAATGGCTAGCAGTGTGGTATCACACTAATGCTGGTTGTCTTAACACGTTTTTCTCTTTTAAGATTCTAAGCACCATAAATAGTCTGCAGTGGTTAAGCTGCTTTTCCAGACTCGGTGCCTGAGTCCACAAAGGTTGCTGTTTTCCAGTAATCATTTCACATGGATTTAGTATTTCTAAAGCTTTCCTCTAAAAAGTCTTCAATTAAGACCTGTATACTTAGGGACTTTATTTGCCTACATTGGTTTATTCACTTTCTTTCTACCACCTCCATCTAGATATCTGCTGTTTCAGGTACTTCTGCACAGTTTGCTAAGCATTCCATCTGAAATGCAGATTAATATACTTCCCCTTCTCCATTCCCATAACAATCTGAGACTTCACCTTTTACCCCAAGTTATCCTTCCATCATATGCTCCTGATAATCATGCATATGGTTACTTTGCATCTTTCCTCCTTGAAAATTTTTCCCAGAGTTCACCAGTTGGATCTTCAGGCTGAAGTCTCTCTCCCCTTATGACTATCAGATGTGAGGATATAGGAATTCCAGAAATTGCGTGATTTGTTTTTTTAACTCCCAGGGTGTAATAAACCTCTTTAGAGAAAGAGACAATAACAAAAACAAACAAAAAAAAGCAGACTTATTTGCACTGTAATTGGCATTCTGTCTCACTGTGGAGCTCTTTACCTTGGCTTCAGGGAGACATTTTGAAGGGAGTACTCTGATCACTCCTCAATCACATGTCAATAAGTACACTATATCCTTCTCTGTTACTTCATAACCAAAATATTATTTCATGCTTTAGGCACATGGTCTTGAGTTTGGAAATGCTGTTTTAATTCGCTCATAACTGTAATTTTCAAGTTGGCATACTTTGCTCCTAATACTGAGGCCTCCCAGCTTTTCATCTGCAAATTGCACCAAATCTCTCTAACTTTTATCATAGCTCTCTGACTTTCATGCTGAGTAACTTCTATGCTGAGTTCATTAATGGAAATGTCAAAATATCAATATCAAAACATTTTCTTGGCGGTGATATTGAAGAATGTTTTACTTATTTATTGTCTCTCTTTGGTGTAATCAAATGTAAGCTGGCTTTTAGCCAGGTTCTTGTCAATTTACATTTCTAGGGCCAAATTTTTTTATGGAACTCAGACAGAGGATATTTGTTTTAATCATTTTCCCAAAAGAATTCTATGATTTTCGAGGGTGAACTGTATGTGTTCTCATTTCGAACCCTGTTTTCTGGATTCATTTTATTTTGGATCAAATTTGTTTGGTTTTTTTTCTGAAACAATTTTGATTAAATACTTAAGCTTTTTTATTCACCAAACTTCAGGCTTTTTTATTCAAACCTGAAATTATTAGTTACATGATGTATTATTATATGTGACAATTTACTAAAATCTTATTCTTTCACATTATCTCATGTGACCCATCATAAATAATAAATAGATAAATATATAGATAGATAAATAAATAAATGATGAGAGCTGGCAATAGAAAAGGGAGTATGTGTGGTTAGGAAGTGTAAATAAGTTGCAGAAGGGAGGAACAGAGAGGAGTGAATAGTTTGCTGACATTCAACTAAACTTTAATCATTCGCTTTCCAAAGGGGTAATTGCTATTTACAGGAGTTCTAGGTCATGATCCCATCTTGGACCCAACTTAGAAGCAGTACCTGAACAATACAGCACACCATGAGACCTGGGCTGTGAATGAGCACATCTTCAGACTTCCTAAGGTGCACTGCATCATTAAAAATAAATCAAAGCCTGTAAAAGTTGACATACTATAGCTGTTTTCCTCACCCCACCTGCTTTAATTTGACACATTTTTAGAGGAAAGTCACTATTCATTTCATATCTAAACCTGTCAAATTTTTTTTTCCCCTTCACTTAATACCAGAGCAGTCAAGTTTCTTAGTATGGCTTGTTGAAAAGCTGTAGAGGCCAGCTGTAGAGGCAAGACAACTTGTTGCATGCAATACATCAGTGGAGAAATAAATAAAGTCTATAACGGAGTAAATTAAAGATTTCAAAACAAAATGTAAAAAATTGAATGTTCAAATTCATTAAATTCTAAGTAAGAAAATAAAAGTAATTGGTACTTAATATTTCAAAAAGACACTTAGTTCTATCAGCAGAGGAATAATTTGAGGTTTTGTGTTTGTTTTGTTTTGTTTTTTTCCTTTTTCTACAGGTAAAGTGCAGACTCCTTACTTCTGAACCTGCTTTTCTTACTTAGTGTTATGTATGTTTAATAAAACTTCATTTTTTCCCAAGGTAGCATTGTGGAACTTTTTGAAAACTTGGGTGTCACAAAATGCCAAGTATCAGAAAATAACTCCTTATCTCATTCTGATTTCAAGTAAATATTCCTCTAATAGCTAAAGAAGAATTAAGAAGCACGGGAATGTAGTTCTATCACCTGAAGGAGAAAAAAGTAAATATCTTTAACAGGAAACTCAGGTCCTCTGTACATAAATATGGCAACAGGGTACCAGTTATTTAGGAGTTATTTCAGCATATTATTCAGTTATTTCAGGATGCTCCTGAAAGTTTGATTGGCAATTTCAGCATGAACCTGACTGACAAAAATTGTCACAGAAAAGCAAAATCAGCCATATTTTTTGTTAGAGGAAGTATTAGCTTCAATAAATGTTTAGTTGAAATGGACCTAAAAAGGCTGTTTTCAAGTGCCAAAGTAGCTTTTCAACAGCTTATGACAATCAGATCCTTACAAATACTTCTAGAAAGTAGAGGAATTATTTCTGTCCAATTTAGCCTCTTTCATTTCCACTTTTTTTTATTTTTTATTTGGTAATTTAAGCAAAGAAACACCCTGAGGGAAGACAGGAGATTAACAAGGAAAAACTGCTGCCAGGGAATTCACCTTCTTTTAAGGTAAAATCCTAAATAATCGAACTAATGTTAATATGGAACGGTGACAGGTGACATTAAATTTACATGGAAATATCTGCTCAACCCACAACACTGTTTTATCAGGGAAAGAAATCTTGAAGAAAAACATGTGTAACAAATTAAGTTTTGTATTAATCTCAGCATCTGTGAAATGTGTTATTACTGTGTGATTTTGACTCTGGTAAAAGTTCAGTCTCAAGCAGAGCCAAGCCTCCCCTGTTAGCTGATATTTTCATAGTTTTAATAAACTAAGTTATCATTGAGTCAAAGTTGCAAGGAGGAATGCAGCTACTCAGATAGCAAGGGCAAAAATCTCATGGAGTGGTGTGAAATACATCCGCTCTGCTCAGTGTGAGATCATTGCAGAAAATAGTGAACTGGAGCTATACAATTCCAATAATCTCACTGAGAAGTAAAGCTGCAGGTGCTTGTACATGCTTGCAAGCCTCTATTACTACAACCAAATTCTTTAAATCTCTGGGCTATGAATGAGTGGACTGCCATGTTTGCCTTTGATTTGCAACCACAGCTTTTGCAATAGGGAGCACTGATTCATAAAGGACTCCACAGCCATGCAAGGCAGTTTAATAACATGAAACAAGCTCAACTGGAACAGAAAGAACAAGTGGTTAGCTCTGTTAAGAGACAGTCACAGCTGGCTCCTTCCTTTGACAACTAGTGGCACCCACCAGCACTGTCAGGGTTGACGAACTTACAAATGAAAAAACTGGCTCTAATAGCACGTTTTAGGAAGAACAGAAGTAGTAGACATGGGAATTGCAGAGCTGTAACAAGTATTGAACAGCAAATTTGCTTTATAAGATCATGCTGGAATTGAGGCTGCAGAACACACAATTATATCAGACTCTAGTGGCCACAGTGCAGCTTTATTACAGATGCTAGAAATGTCCCAGTTACAATAGTTAGCTATGGTTAGACCTAAGATCTGCCTGAGTTTAAAACTTATGCCGACAGAGCTCCAAATAGCTCTTTATTGTCTTCTGGCAAAGCACTGATGTACTGTGTGGGCTCCATCCAGTAGTAGAGAGCAATAAATATGCCTGGCAGGGAGATTAGGATTCTGGCTTTCCCCAAACCTCACCTGAAATTGCCTGTGAGAAAATTAATGACTTGACAGGAAGAAGTGCAATTAAGTATACTCAGATGTATTTGCATGTGCTCTGAATGAATTCTAGGATACAGTGATAGTGCCAATCACAGCAGAGAAAATTATAGAGTGAATAACGGAGTAATAACATACTCATTAAAAGTACATTAAATCTATACCTCAATATTTTGAAAAACAAAGCAAAACTCATCATCAAAACCACTCCTTTCTGAATTTTAAAATTAGAATAAGGGTAAAGGACTCCCTTTCAATTACAGGGAAAACTTTTTATGGCAAGACAACTGATTACAGGAATTTTATGCAAAATACTCAACACCTGGCAAGAATTTTTAAAATTAACTATGAGTTTAATAAAAATGATGCAGAAATTTTATCCATTCCTACTCAGAAGGCAAATTTGTCATTGCTAATACTGATTTCAAATTACTTGAATAAAAAAATTAGAGAACTAATCTTCTAAGACTATAAGTGTAGTCCAGTTATGGTTCGGGTTAGGGTTGGGATTGACAGAAGAGGGTTAAGAGAAAAGTTAACAACTTTGTATATTTATTATAATTTTTATATTAATTTGATCCAAAAATAGTAATTCAATACAATTCTTACATTATGCATTCTCACTGACAGTACTTTCTTAAAAAGTCAAGTGTTATTCCTAAACTCACTGAATTAATATAACAGCAAAACAACTAGAGATGCCTAATTAAATATTTCAGTCACCTTTAATGTCACAGAGTTAAAGCAATAGATTTTGGGCTTCAAATATGTTAATTCAAGTCATTGTACACTTACACATTGTAATTTAAGTTTCTCTCTAAAAAACACAAGTTTCTTGAAAACAAGATGAATTATTCAGAGTTCATAATGAACTCGAAACCACAAATCATATTTCAGTGCTTTCAAACTCTCACTATGGTGGCTAAGAAGCTTGCTGTAGGTGTTAATTAATGGCTGCATTAATTGTTAATTAACAAGTGTTGAACTGGTAGCAGAAATTAATGCAGAATACATTTAGACTTTCCTTGGTTAACCACTTTAGAAGAGTGACTGGCATATCTAGACAACTTGATATTTCTCAGTATTTTTGCTGATTCAGAATACATCGATGACCACTGAATTTTTTGGCTTGGACACAGCAGGTTTTCACTTAATTGTCTGCTGGGAATAGATAAGAATCAAGGCAATCCATTCCAATACTCCAGTTCCTGTGACTCAACCCCTTAAGTCACATTAGGAAGCAGAGTTACTTCACTGTGCTGGGAATATGTAAGGGATGCAATGAATCCATCCACCATGTCAAAGTTTCCCTGGGTTTCCTCCTTCTTGGATCTGAGTCTGAGAATGGGTGAGGTATCAGGAGTAGGACTCAGGGAGAAAATTCACTTATATTAATGATTCTCTTCATCACAGATTTATTTTTAGTTGCCCAAGCACAGAATCCAGCCCTAATTTTGAAACAAACAAACAAAAAAAAACCACTCTTGTTAAAATATCACTGTGTGGGTTGTATAATTCTAGCACAACAAAACCTTGGTGCCAGTATGATGTCTTTATCAATGGCAAATGTATTTTTGCTTACCATCCAAACAAAATCTACAGTTTAAAGAGACAGGAACACCTGAAGCATCATCATGTACAATATAAGTAACTGGAATTTTTTATAAAGTGATGGTAGGCTATGAACACAAGAAAGTTCATTAACAAACTTGATGATCTGTCAAAAAAATCACATACTTCCAATAACAAGGCTAGCATTTATTTTACAGCAGTCTAATGCTCAGAAATTCCAAGAATGAGCACATTGTACTTTAGAAATAATCACCAACCTTTCCTTATGTTGCAGACTTTGAGATTCTAAAGTGAATCATAAATATTTCATGCAAATATTGCTCTGTGGCACCCATCTGGAAGAAACGTATTTTCTCCTTTGTTGATTAAAACTTTATTGACCTTACTGTCTGTCAGGTACTGCTAAGGGGATTTTTGCCAAGCAAATTTTTAATATTGTGCTTGCCAAAATGCATCAACAGATTTTGTAAAGGGTAATCGTAAAACCATGGGGACATTTAATATTACAGCTAAGACCATGGCATTTACATTTTAACTTTTGCTTACTTTCAGATTTTCTGCAGTTACAATGGGAAAATGAAATGCAGGCAACACAAACACCCCTGCACAAAACAGTGAAATGTCATAGGCTGGATAATTAAGGGATGTTGTAACCTTACTGACAATATTTCCAAAGTAAATATCCTTACTTAATAACTAAAAGTTTATGGAAAAATTCTTCTTAAACTACCTTATCTTCTTCTTTTTTTTAAATTTCTGACAAAGAAAAATTTTGCTAAAGAGTCACAAAAAAAGATTGTTGCTCAAATAATTGTGAGATACAAGGTCTTAATCATCAGTATTAGTACTGAGGTGTGTCAACATATTACATACAATCTTCTTCTCTTTCCCAACCTCCTTCAAGTCCCAGAGGTCTTTCAGACTTCATCTCTTCAGAAGGTGTAGTCTTATCCTACCCATCTATCTAAAAATTTCATTATCTATATTGTTAACCTAAAAATAGTTATCTTCAAAGCAAGGGTGACCTAGAAAAGCCTGACATTGTCCAGCCTACCACAGCTCTTTGGGATGATTTACCATGGAGTGAATGTTTTAGGCAGAACAGACACATAGAAAGTGTTCATGCATCCAATGGTGTCTAAAGAAGACCATATATGTTATTCTGCTAGATCAATAAGCTTCACAAAATTTCAGTTAGACTGAAGGGGAAAACAAGAAGTCTTTGCTGAACTGTGCTCCCCAGTTAACTACCAAAGAACCCTTATTCTCAATAATAGTACCAACTCAATAGTATCAACTTCTAGCATTTCATATCTTTGAAGGCTCATTTATCTTCACTTATACCTCTGCCAGTAATCCTTTTCTTCTAAGTGCTATCCAAACATAACATTAACAACATCCAGCCACATGGCAAAAGTTAATCACTAGACTGATAGAGGAGGAAACCGAGCTACACAAAGTTACCCAGCAGAACAGGGAATCATGACATTTCTGTGCAGTAAATCCAGTGACTGAAACAAGGCAGAGGTAATTCAGAAGTAGTTCTGATTTATCTCAGCATAATCCACTTAGGTTGTTAGCTAATTTCTGCACTTCAGTGGTCAAAATATGCAACCCATCTATTTCAAACACAATTTGGGCAAAATATATATATATACTCTTTGTTACAGGCAAAGCAGCAACTATACTCTATTGTGTAAGTTCAGTTCCTGAAAGTAAAGAGAAAGAAAAGTGAACATTTGGCCCAATACATATGTCATTTAAAGAAAAATATTCTTATTTTTAAGATAACATCGTTTGGTACTCCACAAGGTAGAACTTCCTTTTCCACTCTATATCTTCTGTGCTATATTTATTTACAGCATGGTATATTGACCACCAGGAGAAGTCCATCATTTTTTCCCAAACCACTCTGCCTGATGAACTTGTCCAAAGGGGAACTATAATGAACTAGAGGAGGTAATGTGGTAAAGACCACAGTAAAACAGCAGGATATATTTTAGTTTAGATGATTTAGCAGGTGCTTCTGTCTTGGTGCAAGTCAAAAATATGTTACCTGAGGTTTCCATTTAAAAATCACTTGCCCGTATGCAGTATGTTACCACATCTGTTCAGAAAAATAGGTCACAGATATGTAAATATGGAAATTAAACCAATAAAAATAATCCACTCTGCATCCATAATTTCTGTCCCAAATAATGTGCTGACCTCTAGAGCTGATAAATCTGATAGTAGATGGCAACAATCCAATAGTAGAAAAATTTATATTTCTAAGAACAATCCACAAACAAATTTATGGTGATAAACAAACATGAACAAAGTATTTATACATACAGAGTGCTCCAACACCTGCTTTGGGTGACCTGCTTTTGTTTTGTGCAGTAGCAGTGATTTCCTCAACTCTAACACTATATTTATACTACTGTTCTTTTTTTTTTTCCCTTAACAGCACTCCACAGCTATGATGACGCAGCATTTACTAGCACACCTGCAGCACACTTGGCTATATCCAAAGCTGGAATCATGCCTTTCAATTATACATCCTACATCTGGGAGATCGGATCTGAGCCCAGATATTACAATCCTTATAGCAGAAATTTAAGCAACCTTCACAGGCCCTGTGCTGACTTCTCCACACCCACCATCTGAATCCTTCTCAGAGTATGGAAAGAAAAAGCAGTGTATCTGCAAGATTTAGTATTTGAAAGACGAAACTCTGAAATATACTAGATGCTTTTCGTTGTTTGCTGTAAATTGTTAGGAAGCTTTGCCTTTCTTTATAAATTCCCTCAAAAAATCTAATGTCATAAACTGGGCTTTACAATGGCCAAACTGTAGTAGACTTCAAATTAATACACATGTAACTATTTGTAACATGATAAACATTTGTTTCAGCATTGCACTTTGTCAGCATCCCTTGTGATCCTGTTAATCTAGTTCAAACAAAATTTGTTATCCTGCATTAAGAATTTATTCCAGCTACACTGAAGAGGTTTCATTTCAGCTGCTATTTAGTTTTTATTAAAGTAGAACTGCCTAAGAGCACTAACGCTGGAAAAAGGAACCATGTTTGCCCAGTATGCTACAAATTTGGGGAGTTGGCACTTAAAGTGCAGTCAGGAATAAAAGGAGACAGTGACACAATACTGGCAGCCTAAGCCACTGTTACACCACTCATTTTTAAGATTAGTTTTAGGGGTTTTTTGGGGGGGGTATGGTTTATTTTGTAGTAGGATTTATTTACAGGGCAGACCAGGAAGAGAAAACACACTAGTAATCATAGCTCTAGGAATTTCCTGCCATATGCAAGACAGGTAAGCTTGGAATACAAGACTTTAGTATCCAGGACTCAGGATACCTGGACTAATATCACAGAATCACCCAGGCTGGAAGAATGTCAGGATATCTCTATTTATCACTGATAAAGATACCAGACATGATAGACTTCAGAGTAGACCCTCTGAAAAACTCCACTTCTAACTGTCCTTCAGGTACAATATGGCCACTAACAGTTACATTTTGAACCCAATGAGCCAGTTTTCACTTCTCTGGTAGTCAATCTAGAATGTAGCAGTGCAACATCCTAATAGAGAGAGAAGAGATGACACAGGAGACCATGGTGAAAATTTTGCTAAAGTCAAGGTAGGCAGCAACTGCTGCCATCCCCTCATCCACAAATCTAGTCATTTCATAGAATGACAAATTAATATAAAAATTTATGTTGGAAGGGAAATTTAAAGGTCATTTATTTCACAGATTCAACTAGATCAAGTTTCTCAAAGCCCTGTCCAAAATGACCTCAAATGTTTCCATGGATGGGGTATCCACTACCGCTTTGGGCAACCAGTTCCAGTGTCTGACCACCCTCACAGTAAAGAATTTCTTCCTAATATCTAATTTAAACCTACCCTCTTCCAGTTCAATGCCATTTCTCCATGTCCTAACACTAGATATTCTTGTAAAAAGTCCCCCTCCAGCTATCCTTGTCCCTGCTAGGTACTGAAAGGCTGCTGTGAGGTCTCCCCAGAGTCTTCTCTGGGCTGATCTGTCCCAGCTCTCTCAGCCTGTTGTCAAAGAAGACATCCTCCAGCCTTCTGATCATCTTTGTGAGCCTTCTCTGGACTCCCTGTAACATGTCCATGTCCTTCTTGTGCTGGGGAGCCCAGTGACAGATGCAGTACTTCAGGTGGGGTCTCACAAGGACAGAGTAGAAGGTGAGAATCATCTCCCTCCATGTGCTGGCCATGTTACTTTTTCGTCATACAAGTCAGTTAGGTTGGTCAGGTCCAATTTGCTCTTGATAAATCCTTTCTGGCTGCTCTCATTCACATTCTTCTTCAGTGCCCAGAAATGGTTTTGAAGAGGGCTTGCCTCAAAACAACTCAATAAAGGCTGACTGGCCTGTCATGACCACTAAAACCGGGATGAAGAGTTGGAAAATGAATCATAAGGATCTCAGTAGTCTGACAGGAACCTCATGAAGCTCTCCAAGAAGAAAATAACATACCTTCAGTGTAATAGACAGAATAGAGTAGAAGGAGCAATCTTAGAGAAGTAGAGTAAGATAAAAAATAAGAATTGTTGCAAGCAACCTAACCTAACCTGAATTTAGCCTTGCAATGAGAAGTAAATTGGGAGAGATTTCAAAAAATCTTTTCCACTGTTAATTATTTAGTGACTGTAAGACAGATAAATAAATGCAATTAGAAATTGGCTGAAACAAATCTAGGCTGAAGAAAATAAATTTATTTCTTTAGTAATGTTATGAATGACATACAAGATAAGAATAGATGGAAAAGTGTTTCATGCTGAAATATCAATAAGCAAAATGATGAAAACCCTCTCATAAAAAAGAACATAATGAAGCGTGACTATATTAAGTTGGAAGATATTCAACTTTATCCACTTGGTAAGTTAGTGCATGTAATAGGAAATCTTTGGTTCATATTTATACAGGTTATTTATTATAGAATTCACTTTCTCATAAGAGATGAAGCAATATTACATTGTCAAGCATGAGAGCAATTTGACTGTGATTCCCCTCTGGCGCAAGCATGTCTTGAAGCAGAGGAGAGATCAATACAGGATTCACACTCCTACCATTCAGCTGATGCCTCAAGCGTTATCTCTCCACTTATTTTTCCACATTTTTCTCACTCTCAGTATGTGCTCATGTTATGTAGCTATCTGGTCTGGATGAGTGGTTCATTTTTGTTTCCTCTTCAGGTTGCATAATAATAAAAAACCAACTTAAACAAAGGAAAACCAACATAATCTTCTGAGATCTTCACAGTTAAAAGCCAATTATCTAAATGTATACATTGAGCAATTCAAAGTTGTGCAAACTGCTACTCAAGTAATTTCTCTCTCTTATACTAAATCCAGGACCAGGGGCAAAAGGGAAAGCTTCTGGACAAATTAATACAGAGATATTTAAAAAGGGGGAAAATTCAAATCTCTTAAGGGAAACATATTTTTATTTACTATTTATTCTGCAGCACATTGCAAATAAAACACTTGCAGAAAAATCATAGGGAACTTTCTCAAGTGTAAAGATTGACTTTTTCCTCTGTCTTTTCAATTGTAAGTACGTAGAAAAGCAAATTCTGTAAAGGCAGAATTTAAACAAAATAGCTTTGGTTCCAAATTCAGAAACAGTTCTTTAAGATTGCATTGGAGTTACAACAATAGCTTTAATCCTACTGAAGAACAGTTTTAATTCTGTTAATCTTAATGACATATTGTTTAAGAGTTGGGAGATGGACAGGGACATAAACTCAGCTGATGAAAAATTCCTTCATTTATATTTCATTTTGAAGAGACGGAGTCCCATCTGCCTAATGTGTTGTACTTAAAATGCATCTCTTTAACGCTATTACAAATATTTCTTAGCAAAGTTCATGCTATATACTCAGTAACTTTTATTTCATTTAAAAGATTTAAGTTTAGCTATGGCTGAACTTTCAAGTGATACAATAGCTGAAATTGACAAAATACAATTGGAGACCAAAATTCAACAAAATTCAATACCTGATGTACTTTAATAAAAGATCCCAAATACCATTGCTGTATTCTCTACTGATTCCCCAACACATATTTTAATTTCAACATCTTGAAGTTAATACATTCTGCTGGGTTATGGTTGATTTGCTGTCATTTTAAAATAGGCTCTGTGAAGTCTTATGGGAAAAATCAGAAATCATCCTGAAATATTATTTTTTAATTTTTGTTGTATTTGTTAAATTTACCCTTACAATCCCGAGTAGGGAAGTGCATATTTAAATAAAAAATATAATTTTGGAGCATTTTGTTATGCTTTGTTACTTTCTGCATGTACCACTAAAAAGAAGAAAGTTAATGACACTTGTAGTAGTTTGAAAGCAAATCAATGAGAGACTCAAAGTCAGAACTACAATTTAATAGAAAAATTAAAATAAATGCAACAGTATAAAAACACTGACAGAGTCAGAATACAACCTGACACCCTGTTGGTCAAGGTATTGGTAGCAGTCCAGTTAGATGGTGGCTGCAGTCCTCTGGGAGTGATAGATGTGGTTCTGTTGTAGCAGTGATCCTATGGAAAGGTGTTATTCTCCTCTGAAGGTCCAGTGGCGGTGTAGAAGGGTCTGGTCTTCCTCTGGGAATCCAATGGAAAAGCTGCCATGTGGTGTTTCAAATTCCAGATTATATCCAGCTAGGGATGCTTGGTTCCTCCCCCTGGGTGGACCATCTCACATTGGGAATTGGTGTAATTTTAGCAGTGGGACTCAATGACCCATTAACAGAAGATACCCTCTGAAGCCATCAGGGACGAGCAAAGAAGAGTGCCCCACCTGACTCCAACAGCTGGCCCATTAGAAATCCTGCCCTGGGGCCATCAGGGATGAGCCAGGAATACTGCCCCACCTGGCCCCAAAAGCCCATGAAGATGGTGATAGAATACACACTATTGTAACCTAAGACACACTATAGAAGTGAGTGCTTGTGCACATTGGCCAAAGGTACTTGAAAGAAAAGAGCTGAATACCGTATTTTGGGAGTGGGGAGGGATAAATTATGCCTTTCAACAAGTTCTTGCATCTTTCTATGAGTCTAGCAGTGAAACTGCTTAACTCACTTTGACTGCAGAAAAATGTATTGATATACTTTACCTTCCCACAGCTGCTTAAAGGCCTTCCAAGGCCATTAGGAGCTCTGTAGGTGTAGCAGTACCTCAGTGCGAAGATTTCCTGATCATGCTGTTTCAATCCCCAAAGGATCATGTATAAAACTGTTCCACTGTTGATGCAGGTAGCCTTGTGTGACAAACCCTCACTTCAGGTTGAAGTTTAGCCTGTATGAAGACTGACTTCATAGTCAAAAGCTGTGAGGCAAGTGCATGCAGACAAAACTACTTCGTATTCCCAAAAGCCCTTTCTGTATCCCACAGAAATAACATGAAGGGTGGGAGTAAGGCACCCGAAACTTCAGGGAACCGGATGCAGCAGACAAGACACCTGATCTGTTGCCATAAACCTGAGTCCAGGAGCAAGAGCTGGAGGCCACCTGGAGTTCAAGAGGACGTCTAAGTTGACTCTACTGTTATATGCTCAAATAAGCTTCTCTGCTGTCATGGAATAGTTTGGGTTGAAAGGGACCTTAAAGATCATCTAGGTCTAGCCCTCCTTGCCTGGGAGGGGATGCCACCTACTAGATCAGCTTTTTCAGAGCACCATCCAACCTGGCCTTCAACATTGCCAGGGATGGATTATCCACAACTTCCCAGGGCAGCCAGATCCAGTGCCTCACCACCCTCTGCATAAAGGATTTCTTCCTTAGATCTAATCTAAATCCCTGTTCTTTTTTGTTTAAAACAGTTCCCCTGTGTCCTATCACTATCTGTCCTTTTAAAAAGTTGCTCTCCCTGACTGGGAGAGTTTGGAAAAAAATTTAGGACCCTTTAATTTTTAAGGACATATTTAAATAAAAGCTTTGTTTAAGATGAAACTGACACTGGAATGTCATATTGTCCTTTAGCAATGACTGTAGAGATTCAGTGCCTCTTAAATCCTTCTGAAGACCATGCACTCCCTGCTTCTTTCAGTTGATCCAGCTCTTTGCTTTATTTCTGGATGCCAGTTTCTTCATCTTTGGACTCACAGTGGGAAATTCTCATCTTCTTTCTTCTTTGAAACCATCAGCTAGTACTAAACTGAAAATGAATTAATTCCTCTTCCTAGTTCTAGTACACAATATGGCAGCTGCAAAGAATAAATAAGCACAGACAAATCACCTGTGTGGTGGTTCCACTGTGGATTCCTGAGCTTAGAGACAAACATCTGAATATCCCTGGTCAGACTTTTGCCACTTGAATATATTTGCCTTAGCACTACTCTATATATAACATTCATGGAACTGCTACAATAAAATATATTAATTTCTCCTTGTGACAAGGATTTCTTCTTTATATTTGGTATTTACACAACTACTATCAAGTAATCCTATGTGTTTATATGCCATTTCTTTGTCCTGGTCAGAAGCTAAAGGAAAAATAAGAAAAAGAATAAAAGAATAAAACCCAAAAGAATAAAGAGAGAGGCTGGAGTAGTGCTCAACAGGAAAAGTTTTACACATTAAAGCACAGCTGTGATTTTTACTGCAGATTCACAATCCATTGTAGTCTTAGGACATCATATAACTATTTTACCTTTTTTGAGCCCAGTGGTTAGTCTCTGTTGAAAGACTGGGTTACTTCAGTCTGAATTCTGCTCTGAAAACAGGTTTAATAAGTGGTTGCACTTTTGTGTGTTTTGAGATACAGATTTGGGTGATTAAGCCTTTAGATTGAGTACAGCAGCACTGGGTCAGAAACAGGTCCACCTACCAACATACCCTGTCTCTGAGAGCATATATCTCAGGGGGAAAAAAAGAAAAGGGCAGACATTCTGTGACACTGTACCCCTGCATTTCCTCTGAGATAACAATAACGTTCAAGTTGAGGACTTTTGAGTCACAGGTTTTATCTTTGTGTTTATCAGCACTTAGTGAATGTTTCCCCATAGATTTCAGTAATTTATTTTTAACTCATCTAAACTTTTACTGTACATATTATTCCATGTAAGAGACTCATAACATTTAATAAGACCTTCTGTGGGAAAAATATATAGCTATTTTTTATTCTTTGACTAAAATGTCCTTAAAATTTCATTTGTCTCTGCCTTGTTTCTGTATTCTGAGAACGAATGAAAAACCATTCTCCTATTCACTCACTGCCATGGTGCTCATTATCCATTTCTTCTCCAGACAAAAATATCCAAAGCTGTTTCACTTTTTTCTTGCAGAAACCATTTCACCCTATTTATCATACTTGTTGCCCTTTTCTGTACCTTTTCCATATCTAATATTTTATTATTATAAACAGAAGTGCAAATAGCATTCAAGATGTGAGGACAACACGGATTTATACAGCAGCATAATTATACTTTCTGCTTTCCTCTCAATTCTTTCCCCAGTTCTCAAAACTCTATTTATTTTTCTGACCAACACTAAACATTGAGCTGATGGTTTCAGTGTGCGATTATATAATGACTCCAAAATCTCTTTCCTGAATAGTAATAACTAATTTAAAGATCTTCACTGTATCTGTAGAGATGGATTATTTTCCCAACCAGCACTACTTTGCACTTGTCAAAAGTGAATCTCACTTACCCTTTTATCACCGTCAATCAGCTTCACATAATGTACCCAGTGTTCTTCATTCAGATTCCATCCTTAATGTCTTGCATAAATTTAGCATTATCAGCAAACCTTATCACCTCACTCTCCACTTCTCTTTCCAGACCAGACCAGCTGTGCCCTGGCACAAACCCCTGTGGATACCTACCAGTTACTATCAGCCATTTTAAAAACAGTCTGAAAAGCATCCTCTTAATCCAATTGGCTACCAATGGAAGGATGTTCTCTTTAATCAAATGAAGGTTGTGTGTGTTTTCTTACGTCCAGACATTTTGGTAGCTATATGAAGTTGGTTCATGCCCTGACATCTTGCATGCCTGCTGCTCTCCAGTTATCCCACAACAACCATTACAGTTGGCTTCTGGAATCTGCAATAAATGCAAGCCAGCTTGCTCCTTCTGAAAAATGAAATTGGAATTGGAAACCAGAGGAGTCTACTTCAAACTTTATACTCTACAGACAACATGGATTAATTCCCCTTTGTTTCAACCAAGACCTTCTCTCACCAGTGCAGGAAACGTCTCTCACGTTCACTTGACCACTGTCCTGTGCAGATGAGCACCTCACCACTGAAATCCTGCTACTCCAGCAGCCTGCACAGCACGTTCTGCAAGTCAAAAGGATGTAAGAGCAGGGACAGACTAATTAGGATCACAGTAGAGGGCAGAGGTTTTCCATGCATAAATTACTCATAGACCAAGAAGATCATCCCCCAACAATCCAAGAGGATGGGTATCATTTTGGTGCTGACAGCTACCAACACGGGGCTTAACAGAGTTTGATATTCTAGTACCTGCACACAGAGGTGTGCCATTCAAACCAGGAGGCCAGTGCTGCTTGTCAGAAATGCCTGATCTGTACTGAGCTCCACGAAGGCAAGCAGCTATTTTTATAAAACCTCCAGTTTCTCAGCCAGGGTCTACGTGTGAAGCTTGTGGAAAAGTTTAGATTGTCAAGTGTCTTCATAACCATCTACATTAGTATGATGCTAGTGAAAGATGGAGCAGGAAAGACAGACTGCCCTAGCTTAGGAGATACACAGGGCAGTTAGTATTTGGCATGGAGGTAAGTGCTAGAAGAATTATAGTAGTATATTAAAATGTATGTTATAATCTGTTTAGCAGTACAAAAGCAGCATTATTTCCCTCAGTACTTTTTTGAGATATGTGAAGCCTATCTCTTCTGTGATTTCACTTCTGAATCCAGAGTGAAAACTAAATGTGATCAAGCACAATAAATGATTGTGCACTTCTTCATCCCACACCCAATTATTCTTGGTTCAATTTCATGGGTATAAGGAAAAGGCCTGGTAGCTGTTACTGTTCATCATCAATGTCAGCACTGATAAGTGAATGAAGCTAATCTGATTCCCATTCTATGCTATAACACTGTACTAAATGCAGTCACTGATTATTGTGGCAAATTTTGCTCCCAGTGTGTTCTCTGCTCTTTGTTTCACTGCCAGTTTGTATTGTTGTCAGCTAGGCATCCCTGGCTTTCCTCTAGACTCTTCCCAGCTTTCATTTCACACTTCAGGGTATTTGCATAGGAAATTGGACATATTCTATGATAGTACACAGATACTAAAATGGGGTGGAGGGTAATCTCTTTTCATATACCAAAATATCTGTGTGAAACCTTCCTTAAACCCACCCTTCATTTCTTCTTTCAGGGAAAAAAACCAAACAAAAACCTAAAGCACAGGTACCCTTCAAAGGGTAGCTTGTACTAATAACTGTGCTGTAAGCATAGGTAGCAAGAGATAATTTATGAGCTATCAGGAGGGCAGGGTGGAATTCAAGTTTCTAACTGGGGCACACTTCATGCAGATTACAATGAATTTCAGTGACCATTAGAGCAGGTGATCCATTTCAGAAATACTACAGTACGGATCTTCTTGCAGTTGATAGTTCAGCCCATAGTCAGAAGTACCAGCTGCTCCCTTTCTTTGTGTTTTAGATACAACTTCTGATTTCAGTGCTGCACTTAAAGAGACCTTTTGTACACTATTTTCAGTACAGAATTTTTTAAATCTACCAGCTGTCTTAAAGCAATGACCATGAGAAAATAGTCTTCTGCGCCACCAGTTTATTTGGAATATATCTAGATTATCTTCACTATGTAAAAAAAAACCCTGAGTAAATATCCTGGATTTCTGCAACTAGATTGTGGTTCATTATATTTTCATTTTGTTACCATTGATCAGAAACATTCTTTGCAAGAAGATTCTCTGTTTCACACACATATGCTCACATATGTATACCCCCATAGTTTGCAACAGAAAAACTGTAATTAGAACAAAGAGTTTTAATCTCCCCTCACTTCCCAACAAGCAGTTACATAAAAGCAGGAATTCAACTAACACATCTGTGTGAGACAGTGTTTACACCTAGGTAGCATCACATACTGCACAGGAGAGAAGTATAATGCATACTAAAAATACTTAACCTTTACTTTTTCCCCACAATCAATTCATGGCTCCATTTGAGCTTGAAACCTTACTTTTGAGATCAGACATGTTCAGCAAACTGAGGATTTTGCAATCAGCACTCTTTTGATATGCACAGTAGTATTGCTGAACAAAATAGAGTCTACACTATGAAAAAAAAAATTAGTTTCAGGCAAGTGAAAGATAGCAAATGCATTATTAAGGTCTTCAGTACCCAGTAAAACATCACTTATTAGGGACTAATAACTAGCTCACCTGCAAAGATCCTGGTAATATGCACTGCCAAAACTCTGCTCAGATGAATATGTCCCCACTAAATTATTTGCTGCTGGCCTCATACACTTTGACACTGATTCAGACTCTCAGAGATGAATTCCACTCCAGTCTGGGAAGCTAAGGAAACAGGAAAGCAACAAGAGCTTCATGTACAGCAACTGGGTTCTATCAGAGCAGGGGGAAATCTGCATGAAAACAGTTCAGTACAGCTTTACAGGGAAATCTCTGCAGAAAACGAGTAGTGAAAAAATCCTGAATTTATTTATTTATTTATTTTTACCAGGAGAAATGCATTAAGAACATAAGGTAGATATGCAGAAAGTTTTCTCTCTTTTATCAAATATCTCATTTAAATTCTAGAGCACAGCAGACCTTTATTAAAATTCAGTTGTTGCCCAGAGTTTCAGTGACAGAATTGTGACAGCTGACGATGGGGACACTGTTGTGAGGTGGTCGAAACTACACTGAGGACTCTTCCTCTCAGAAACACAGTTTGATCAGACATTTTCTTTTCTTCCTCCTCCCACTCCCCATTGCATCGAGTGTTGCAAAAGCAGATTTGTGATTAGACTGGACAGCCTTTCAAGCTAGGACTCCCTGCATATTCAGATCACTCTGGAACAAAAACCGTGATAAGCACAAAAAGATCCACAGGACTATTCAATAACAGAGAAGACATCAACGGTAGTGCCATGGGCACGCAGCTGGTAAACAAAGTAGCAAGACAGACTAAGATAAGAAAGAGCCAAAGAAGTGTATATATCAGTATTGAACCTTGACAGAGCCCTTCCATCTTATTTCTCTTTCTCGACAGCCTTTACCTGTCTCTTTGTCTTTCTGGTTTCTCTCTCTGTTCTCCCCAGGAGTCAGATTTCTGCTACCAATTAGGCTCATTAGGATATCCTGCAAGGCTCTGCCATTGCCCAATTAAACCAGTCGCCTGATTGCGGACAAAATTGCAGGTGACTCTCCCTGTCTGAAATCTCTGCAAAGACTGCAAAATGATCTAGCTGTATATAGAAGAGGGAGTATTAACTGCTTAGGTGCTAGGTAGGTATGGCACTGGCTCAGAAAATCTTTTTTTCAGAAGAAATCTCTTAATGTGTATATGGCTGCTTTTAACTGGAGTTTTTTATTCCTACGTTTAATCTCCCAATGAAAAGTAAATCACAAGTTCTTTATGCCACCAGCACCTTTTACATAAGCATGGTTATAAATGAATGAATGTATAAATAAATAAGGAATGACAACATTTGTAATTGTTGTCTTCTCGTACATGTAACCACACCAGCCTTTAATTTGAGCACTGCTAATAACACGTACATTATCCTAATCACATGTTTTAACTGATGAAAATGAAACTTCATTCAAAGTATACTACAGAATGAAACAAATGTAAATCATCCCAAATAGTGATCTTCTGCAAGTAAAGTAAAAATCAAGGATAAGAAAATGTGCATTAAAATTGGTATGCTATTTTCTAAGTTCATTTAAATGAACATGTATTTTGTCATCCCTGTCAAAATAAAGGTATACCAAAACTGTTGGAGATTATCATTAAAATTTAATGATGAAAATTTCAACACCACAGGTTTCCAATAAAGCTGGAGTTTTTTAATGGGAAAGCTTTGAAAAGGAAAACTATGAATGACAGCTTTCAGCTTTACTGTTCTGAAACATTTTGCACCTTTGTAATTTTTTTCTTCTCAGTGCAAAATTCATAACGTCAAAGAGAACAAACATAAGGCATGATTAGGCAAAATGACCGTGCTTAAACTGCAGAAGTAGATGTGTTTTGAATTCCAATTTCTTTCACTTCTCAAGTAGAATTCTTGTTATTATGTGGAAGTGGAAAAGATTTAAGTTACTTCTAAGTAAATAAAACTCACCATCCATACAATATTCATATTTAGACCTTCTTCTAGGCTTTGATGAAATCTATCTTTATTGCTTTTATTCTGTCCTTTCATAAATATCAAATCTATTGGAGAATAAGAAAACAACTGAATATGTAATTAAAAGTTAAAGGAAATGTTTCTACTTCAGAATTTCATGGCAACAAAAATTTCATATGCAGGGAAGTTCTGATTCCACACTTACTAAAATCTTGAAAGGGAAGAACTTTAAAAAGCACTTAATTTCTCCATCTCACTTTATTAGGTCTTACCAGTGTCAACTTGTTTTGTTATCCTTGATGTGAATTTCAAACTCCAAATCTATTGAAAACACAGCAGTGTGGTTAGCTCAGGCTCCAAACTGAGATACAGCTTATCCCATAATAAGAACCAATCACTAAAATATTGGTCCAGATTTGGAGGTTTTTTTTGTCAAAACTCTAAAGTTATGATATCAGACTTGACAAGGTGTTCTAATTGCCGTCTCCCATGTCCCATGCCTAGGACAGAAGATTTTATAATAAAAAATGTTTCATATCAGATCAGTAGTTTTGTATGCAATAAGATATTATGTGCACACATATTGTGTTATTCTTTTCATTAAATGGAGAGTGGGAGGAACATAATATTTGAAGAAGGGGATATAAATTCATTTTCCATCTTTAGTACAGAGAATCTGTGTCTCACAGAAAGAGCCGTACATCTCTGTCTGCTTGTTTGGGTGTTTTTTCAGATGTAAACATTCAAGTATCTATTTATTAAGTCTTTTGTAGTTTATAGTACTAGAGACCTGAGTAGGTACTATGTACTCTCACTGGCCATGTGTTAATGCACGATAAATTTAACAGCTCCTGAAAACTGGGTCTTCCACATCATAACATTTCAGTGTGTAGCAAAAATGTTTCAGTCCTCAACATCCTGGAAATTTGTGTTGCGTATTTAATGCTATCTATTTTAATCCTTTTCTTTCAGTTATTCCAACATACTTTCCTTAGAAAATTTATCTTTGGTGTGTCAGGGAACAATTTTGTGACAGGTATTCCTCTACTAGTGCCAAGAAAGATGACAGCATTTAACAAGATCTGTCCCTATACTTAACCCAGACTACCTTATTGCACAATATAACACAACTCTTTTCATATCACCTCTTGCTGTTCTCCTGGTGTCAACTTTTTATCCATATTTGATTATCTCAGTCTAATATTTACACATCCTCCTTCCAGAAAGCAGGGCAATAAGGAGGAGCCTGGGATTTTCTTCCTTTAGTCTGCTCTTGTGAAACCAGACTTGGAGCACTGTGTCCAACTCTAGCAATCACAGTCCAAGAAAGACAGTGACCTAACAAATAGGTCCAGAGGAGGGTCATGAAAATGGTCAGAGGACTGGAACACTTATTTTGTGAGGACAGGCTGAGACTGTTGGGATTGTTAAGTGTGGAGAAGGCTCCAGAGGCACCTTATTGTGACCTTCCAGTATCTAAAGGGGGCTTAAAAGAAAGATGAAGACAGTCATTTTACTAAGGCGATTGATAAATGTGTCTGGATACTCCATGATTGGAAGTGCTCAAGGCCAGGCTGGACTGTGCTTTGAGCAATCTGGTCTAGTGGAAGGTGACTGTGCTCATGGCAGAAGGGTTGAAACCAGACGACCTTTAAAGGTCCCTTCCAACCCAAACCATTCTAAGGTTCCATGATTCTATGTTTTCTTTTTCATCATGTAATAGATATTAGACAAGATTCCCTTTTCACAAAAGCATCAAGCCATTTTAATGTATATCTATCGGAAAAATTTCTCTCGAGGCTTTCTAGTTATCAAGCTGCTTAAGAGGCATGAAAGCTTTGTGAGGTCAAAATAAAACACACACAAAAATTTATCATTATTCAACTCAGAAAATTTATCTTGATGTATCAAAGGTATGGGTTCTGGTTTTTGCTTTTAGACTGTTCAAGCATTTTATATTTGTAATTGAAATCAAAGAAAACAGCAATAACAACAATAACAACAAAACCTTAATTGAGAGCAAATAAGTACATAAGAAAGAAATATAGAAATGCAAAACTAGAACTATCTGAAGTTTCTTTCCTCCTTTCTTTCTTTCTTTCTTTCTTTCTTTCTTTCTTTCTTTCTTTCTTTCTTTCTTTCATTAATTTTGCCTTCATTTCTACAAGTATGAAAGATCAAAGTATGTTAAATATTGCAATCAGCAGCTTAATATAATATGTAGGAAAGTCTTCAACTCTCTAGGTGTTATAAACAGCATGCAAGTAAAAATCAGAACCAACTGTACAGGTGGATGATTTCTCCGCTGCCTGTGTTTGGGAAAAAAAAAAGATGATTCCTGCTCAATTACCGTGAACTGCTAAGTTTAGAAGAGAACCTCAGTATCTACATTCAGATACTGCAGTGAAGGCACCTGCCCATAGCTCAGACTTGGATAAGCATGTTCTGAAGCAGAATGAGAAATCATAGTATTTCCTATTGCCAAAAATGCAGAATTTAGTGACCTTTGTAAGGTGCCTAATCCTCTCTACATCCTGTGAGGAACAACTTAAAGGCATTTAATACTGAAGGTTACATTCCAACAGGAGACCAGGAGCTTAAAAATTAAGAGCTATGGCACCTTACATGAAGATAATGATCTTCCATTAGATTTAAGTGTGGAAAAATCTGAAAGGTCAAACCATGAAATACACACTAATTCTCAGGTTATTTTTGCCATCACTGTGAAAATTGTTGTTTTCATCCTCTATGCTTTTTTAAAATCTATGTATTAGTAACATAATTCAATTCTTATAATGGAAGAAACAGTAGGGAAGAACTTGAAAATATCCATGTATTACTGGAATCATAATTCTTTTACAATGTGTCCAGAAAACCCTAAATAGCTTCTCTTCTGTGACAAAGAGTGAAGTAAAGCCTGAGTCTTCTGAGTACAAGAAAAAATTAAGATAAGGGACACAAACAAATAAACCTGATTATTTTCTTTAGGTTTTGTTGATGTCTTTTTCTGCTGGAAGTCCTAAAAATTATTTCATTTTTAAGGATTTTCTTTTATTTATTCCCCAGTGTCCACTTGGAAGTACTTTTCTGTACACATATCCTAGGAATAAATCTTCACCAAAAACTCAAGCATCTCTGTCAACATATTGATGGGAAAAATCATAATGTATGCTTGAGAAGCACTTAGTAACACTTCGAGGATATACCAAATCTTTATCAAGTAAACAAAATCACAATATAATAATCTTTCTTTCTATGGAGTAACATATTATTAAGGGAAACAAACACACTTTTATCATCAAAGATTATTCAAGCATGGTCTCTAAGTCTATCTGCATTGACAGTAGCATTATTGTCAATGTTATTTTTTAATTTTTTTTTTCTGTTCTTTACACTGGGTAACTAGAAAAAATGTCTATTGCCACAAGCTGTCTGTAGTGACTGAAACAAACTTAGTGTGCTTAGATAATCTTAGGCAAAAAGTATAATAATGGTATATATACTGCTTTTGTCAGGATTTTTGCACTTAACACTCTCCCAAACCATGGTGCTTTTAGCCATCTGTCCACATAAACATGTGGAAACTCTATATTAGGCTTCCAGGCTTGTTACTTTTTATGGAATTTGACATAACAAGGATAATGCTGGTTGAAGCTAACCTTGTCTGTAAAAAATGAGGCTTGTGGGCATAACTCCATATTACAAAACTCTGCTCAAGACCTCAATTAGTGTTGAATAAACAGCTATAATAGAAATTCAAATTACAACAAACAAGTTCTGTTCACATCAGTCTAAAGCAATCTGATCATTTGGGCTTTTAGCCATACTCTCAGCTCCTGCTGGCTGTTTGGGCTGGGCTTCCAGCTCTAGCATGAGAGCAGGAGCAGCGTGCAGCCTCTCTGGTAGCTTTCCTGCTGTCATCCACCCTGGCAAGGATGGCTTCCAGGACCAGTGTGACAGTAGTTCATGTCAGTCACCTTGACATTTGATACACTGTATGGCTAACTCCACATTCTGGGGGATTTGACAAATATTACAATGTCAGGAGCTTTGAGGAGCTTCCTGATGCTGTTTACAGTATGTTAGAGGAGGCAGATGTTAGCACTGTCCTGTGTCATGACTTCTGTCTACCCATGTCTTGATGTCAGGTTATTTCTGCCTGAAATATTCCAGCACATTCTCATTATCTTCTCACAAATAGAGGGCCTGGTTCTGGAAGCTGCTGAGTGTCCTCAATTTCTAAAGTTCAGTTTCAGTCAGGTTCAGGAAATACTAAACTTCTTTAGTATACCTGGGTTCAGCTAGCCAGGGCAATTCTCTATCCATAATAACACATGTTGACAGATGCCAGAAATTTGATTAGGAGATCCTTGCCTGACAACACTGTTAGCAGATATGCTGACAATGTTCAGATGATTCTACAGACATATTAATTTAAAATACAGGATCCAGTAAACAAATAAAATAGACTATTTGACTGTTCTGAAGTTTATGCAAAAGGCATAAGTAATGTGTGCTTCGAAATTGAATAGATGGCTACACTCTGTTTTCAAGTCTGACTGTGTAAATTCTGGACAAGATTCCTTTACCGTTAGAGAAAGATACTAGCTAAGATATTAACTAAAGATATTAACTAAAAAAGCAGAGGCCGGCCTCTCAGCCCTCTCACTGGGTTTCATTTTACATCACTGAACAAATTTAAAAAAATTCTTCTGCTAAAACAGCAAATATAGCCATACTAACATCCTTTGTAGGCAAAGAGGTACTTTACAAACCGTGTATTACAATGAAGCTAAAACTTAGTAGAAATTTTTCTGTAAAACAATAGAAAATGAGGGTTTCCCATTATAGGAAACCTAAGTATATTTTCCTCTGTGAATGCTAGTTTTTCACATTTTAACACCTTAGATTAGAAGTCTACCTACTTGGTCTTCTAATATTCTGTTGATAGTGTTCATTAAAGGAAGAAAACACAACTTTTGTTTTGATTTCACACAATATCTGTATCTGGGCAACCTAAAAAATATCAACAGTTTTGCATAAGAAGCTTCAGCTGAACTACTGTGGAATTCTAAAATTTTTGTTAAAGTATAAAAAGCAATAAAAGTAACAAATCTTGGTAAAATCTAAATATAACTCTACACTGTGGAATCCTAAATTATATCTGCTAGGTCTTAACTTTTTTAAGAATCAAAGTCTGAATTATCTAAAATTAGGGACAGAAACCTGTATCTAGCTTTGGCTCACTCGAAAAAAACCCCACAACCAGAAAATCATTTCAAATATTATTACTATTATTATTGTTATTGTTATTATTACTATTATTTTCTTATTTCATCTCAGCTGCATAGTATCTGCACTTGAAGCATTTTTAAATGCTGTTATTAGACTTTCTTTTTCATACTCCAGCCTAGCAGTCTGAATCTGACCTTCTCACTCATGATGGTACCTAAAGCCGTTACTTCTCTTAGTGAGCTTTTGGGTAATACCATGACTTGAAGAGTAAATAATGCTCATCATCTGCAAGAGTGTCACAAAATGAGATCAAGAAGAGAAATTTTTAAAACATGGTATCATTATCATGTAAAGATATTTAATTTTATTTATTCAAGAAAATTTTGCTTGATCATGGAAAGAATAAATCCTTTATTACAGGAAGAACCTTTAGGTTTATATAGCTGCATACATGAACTGCCTTAGTTGTTTGATGTTTGGAAGACAAGATATGTTGGAATACAGTTCACTGTTGATGTGACTGTTTGTCTGGTAAAGAGTCATAGAATACCTTGAGTTGGAAGTGACCTGCAAGGATCATCAAGTCCCATCTACTGACCCTGCACTGGATAATCCCAAAAATGACACCAGTGGTGGCATGCCAGTGGCAGGACATGATGAGGAAACAGAAGAGGTTTGCCTAATGATCTAACATTTGATTAATGATTCTTCTGTAAAATGAATGTATGTAGCAGGCTTTTTTCTCTGTCAGGAAAAAACTAGTCTATCACTAAGATTGCAGAGGAAACTTGGAGCCAAAGTTTGAAAGCTTTGAAAGAATAGTACCTTAACGTAAACTTTGCTACATGGAATGAAAGTAAAATTTTTTTCACTTTTTTCTTTGTTTTTTTTAAAAATTACTCTGCAAATTAAACAATTAGCATTCAGCCTACTGGTATTCAGCTTTACTTCCTATTTCTGCTTCTATTAATTAATAGGTTGTGTTTTTAAAAGAATTTAGTTGACATCTATTTTAATAAAGACTTTAACATCCATATTTTGATTTGAAGGTAGCTTTGTTAATCTGAAATTTTTGGCTATTTTTTTGATAAAATGATAGCGAATATTTCCAAGTAATGTTTTACTCCCTCCTGTTATTTTGGTGTTTTCTTCATGGTCAATTTACTGTAGAGTTCATTGTCTGCAACATAGTAGAACTAAACTATCCATTTTCATTCTGTTCTATTACCCTGCTTGTCCAAAACAACAGAAAAGATGGCTCCCATGACTTGTATTTCTGCCTACAGAAGAAAACTTGGGAAACATGAAATTCTTCTTAGAACAAGATATATTTTGCAACTTTCCCAAGCCAGGAACACAGATTACAATTTTGGAGAACAAAAGAACAGCTTGTCCTTACAGGAAGAATTTTGTTCTTGCCTGCAACAAGTAGTGGGGATGCAAAGTCCAATGTTCAAGAGGTGCAACCTGATATGTACCATGCCTTGAACAGCACAAGGTTTTGGAGATCTGGACACAGTTTATATAGCTGAGAGGCTGAGGAACACTCAGGACAGTTACCTATCAGCTGAGTCACTCTGATCCCAAATACATTGAAGTTCATAGTGTGACATAGTGAAGTGTGAATACAATAGCCTTCTGATGTGGGAAATAATTGCAAAGAAAATAAATACAAACAATACAGGAATCAGATCACATAGAAAATGCAATAATAATATAACTGATTTTCTGTGGTGTCAATCTCTTCCTGTGACTACTGACTTACTTACTTCACTGGAAGTATTTAAGACATGAAACATTTTATTGTGGTTGACCATCAACTAGGAAATGGCTTTTGCTAATAACTTAGCTATTAATGAAGTGCAGGCAGAAATAGAATTTTGTAAATAAGTTTCCCTCCAAGCTTTATCTCAAATATAGTCATCAGAGGGGAAAAGTTAATAAAATATGTTGGCACAGATCAACAGTAACATTTAAACTTGAGGCTGAACTTGCAAAACCACGTCTTCCTGCACATCTGTAGGGGGTACATAAGAAAAACATTAGTAGTAGTTGTGTTATTAGTATTATTAGTATTATTATCTAGTAACAACAAAGAGGAAGAGTTAAAAAACCTGTAAAAATTAAGATAGAGAGTGATATTTTTAGAGGAGCAAAAAGGGGGAAGAAAAAAGCTTTTTAAAGTAGTGAGGTTAAGCATACAAATATAAAAAGTTTTAGGCCAAATAATAATAGCTCTTTTGTTGGACAGAAAGGCCTCTGCCTGGAACTACACTCCTCCTGCTTTAAAGAACTAGTCCACCAAAATGCTACCATAACAGCAGAATCAGCAAATGGACAGAGGTTACTAGCATGAGAGGGGAGTCACAGTTAAAAGGACCTTGGTAAAATGAGGTCCTTTTATATCGTTGAGAAATAGAGACTAATAGATGACCAGTCAGTTCCAGTTTTATAAATGTGTTCAGTAAGAGAACTGTTGGGCTCTATGCTGGTTTAAACAGTTTGGTGTTGTTTCTACAAAACCCAGTCTAGCACACCATTAATAAAGCTGGTCAAAAAATCCTGACAAAGATGCAGTTTTAGATTGCATTTGCACAGAAGCATTAGCTTCCTATCCCTCTTTTAGTTGTCTCCACCACTAATGGAATACATTTAGTAGTTTGACTCACTTTGGACAGATGAATCTACCTTGTACCTGTGCAACCAGAATAGGTGTTAAGCCCATAGGCGATGAAAGGGAGGCCACACACAGTCTCTCTCTGTTTAGCATTATTGATAGCAGGTATCATGTGGGAAAAGTAAAAGAAATATCCGCAAAGCTCTTACAAGGTGGGGGAAAATTTCAGGTGAAAATATGAGTTTTTAATCAAAAGATTTTTTTAAACAAGTAGACATGGATTAATATATTATGTTAAAAAACATATGTGCCCAACTATTTCTTGGTTTAAATGAGAAGCTTTCAGAAGTTTCTGTCTGGAATGTTTTAAAATGAAATACATTCCAACTGCACTCAAGAAAGTGAGGAAAAGAACTCAGAAATTAAATTTCTATACCTACATTAAATATTTTTGTTCCATTTCTTTCAGTTATCTACCATATTAAGAAACCAACTATTTACACAGATATATTCAGGTCACTTCAGACTTTGCCTAGAACTCCCAAATAAATCAGTCCATAGAAAGAAACTTTTTCATCTGATCATGTTCAAATGCCTGCATTTGTGTGAATTTGTTCAGATGTTTGCCCTCTTTGTTTAGCCCAGGTCGGTGGCACCCAGACTTAAAAACCCTCAGAAAAATATACCGAAGCAGTTCTCTGCTCCTCAGGACTGAAGTGCTCCAGCACTCAACTGAAGACAAAAGTGGGGCTGTTGGGTAAAACACCATTGAGCAACTGATCCAGCTCACTGCCATTTCTAACCTGCATCTGAGGAGCCCCGGGCAAGCAGAGCAGGCTGTCTGTATTTTCTTAATTGTAAGAGCTATCTTCTGCCTTAGTGTATTCTTAGATAAAGACAGAGATTTTAGTATGTGAATATGGTCTTCCAGATTGCACTTTACAGTCATTTCACTGCTGCAAGTACAGACAGTAGTACATGCAGGAGAACATGTTGGCTCACACCACTGGGAAGCAGCAGCAGGATTACTTCTGAAAAACTTATATGACTCCTGTAACAAGAAGCGCAGATATTGTACTTCATTCATGACAGGAATCTTCAATAATGTCAGTTAAGGAACAGATTTCTGTGCATGAAGTTACAGAGGAAATTGTGGACAAAATATTGCCTCCAATGTGTATATGTGATGTAATTATTTAGAAATAGGTGATTAATGAGTTTATTCACAGAAAACAAGACCTGTTTACAGTGGTAGACCAAGGTAGCCAAATAAATTATTCGATGCAGAGCTCTTTGACTGGCTTCTCTACTAGCTCTCCCCCACAGGCTTGTGTACCTTTCTCCCAAGGAAATGAGCTGTACACTGCTAACGAGGCTCATCAGCATTCCTGCCAACGTTGCTGCCTCCAGGCTCACCAATCCTTATTAACAGAGCTCTAGGGCAGGTTGGCACCTCAGCTCAGTCATGTATAGGGTCACTTCACCATGCCACAACACCGTAATAAAGTCCCAAATTGGAACAACATCTTTTAAGCGTACTCTACAGCCTTTATTTAAATGCCTTTTAATGTGAATTCACTGCTCATAAAACTGAAAGAATGACTGCTCTGGCAGCCTCTGGGCATCATTTGGGAAGATGAAGTGCAGGCTTATCTGCATAACTGCAAGTGCACTATCTCTGGCTGTGGCCTTGTAACCCCAGCTCCAGTCTCTTCATCAGAATTAGCCCAGCAGTTCCAAGTAGAACAAATGTTTTATGGACATGGGCAAATGTTCATTGTGGTCCAAACTGAGTTTTCCACTTGTGCCCTAATTACAGTTTAGATTTACTGTGTGTCCTGTGAGCTGCCTGGTGAGTCATAGCATTGCCAACAGGAAGAACTGGAGAGAGATGTGAATGTTACAATGACAGAGCACCCGAGAAGTACAAGATGGCCTCAGTCAAACTCCTGATCCATCAGTCACCAGTGGAGCCTGAAGCTCTAGAGAGCAGGAATGTGCTGATGACTCAGTAGTTTAACAGTGCAGACTCTTCCCTGTCAAATGCTGAGTCAGTTTTACACAAAATAAATCAGTTTCCCTTCTTTTCCTACCACTTCAGCTGCCTCCCACTTGCTCATTTCATAGCAATTAGGACTCAGACTGGGGGCACATAACCATCAGCAGCTACTGATGAAGGACAAAGAAAGAAAAAGAAGACAGGCAAGACAGAGACAGAGGGAGAACCAATAAATGTATGCAGAAGGCAATGCATTTTTCAGCCATGCCTGATTTCTGTACATCACTCATTCACCCACAGACTTGACACTATCTCAGACAGCCCTAGTGTTATCTCAGAATTTATTACCATGAAGTAACAACACTAAAATTGGCAAGCAAGCAGGAAGCAAAGCAGTTCACTTATCTGAGATCTATCTAGTGTTACACTGGACTTAAAAAAATGTACGATACAGAAGCAGTACCCATACGAGACACGTTGCCAGTTTAAGCACATTTGTGGGAACCCTCATGAAGACACTGCTGCAGCAGCTACAGCCAGTTTTTCAAACTTATGAGACAGGAGTGCCCCACTTGGCAGACTGAGAAGGAGACTGGCAGTAAGAAGATCTAAAGGGAAGTTCTGAAAATAAAGGACCAGTATATCATATGAAAGGTGAGAAGTTGTCACCAAAATAAAAATGAATGGTGACAAGTTGTCACCAAAATTAAAATCTGTCTAGATAGACCCATAGGAGAAGTACCACCTGTTGAGCTCCAAATCAGGTAATGGAGCAGAGCACTACCGTAACAATGAAAACAGCCAAAACCCAAAAAGGGATGCCAAAGGGATCTTGCTAATGAAACTTAGTCACACCACAATAACCCAAGCTTTGCATTTCTCATGGAGATGCACTGGATAAACACTAATCAACACAGAAGTGAACTAGCTAACAATAATTGCAAATAAAAGCAAGTAATATATTTAATTTAGATTTTATATAATGATTTATTTTAATTAATATAAGACTACATATATTAGTTACATGTAGTATATAAAAATAAGCTATTGGTGAAAATGTAGCATTTAAAACAAATACAAAAATCAATGAATATATTAGGTTATCTAGAATTTGCAGATAAAATATGGGTACAAAAATTAACCTGGAAAGCTGTGCCCAATGCCATGCTTAAACATCCAGGACCTCTGAGGCTTCAGAGGATCCAGACTGGCCTCACATGGAATATTGCTTGGAGGCTTAAATTTTATGTAGCAGACAGATGCATTGCTAGGGGCTGGGAGGCCCTGCATCTTGCTCCCACTTTCCACAAAAAAAGGTACCTTCCATGCTAGTTATTAAAACTTGATTTCTATCCTGCATAATCTGTTTTATCTTACAAAGGCAATTCAGCTGGCATTAAATGGAAAAAGCTTCCAAATGATAGATGGTAAGGACTGAAAAGCAAGGGCAAGAAGGGTGAAGTACTGTCATTTAATCAACATGTAAATTTTACCTTTCAGCATTCTTTAATGCCACCTTGGCCTAATTTATTTTATTTTTTTTAAATCAGGTCTGATTATTTTAGTACTACATAGAACATGCACTTGTGCTTATTAGGCCGACATCTAAATTGTTTCTATCTCCAGTACATCAGTAATATACTTGAAGATGTGCATATAATCACATTTTTCATGGTCTTCTCCCCTGCCCAATGTACCAGAAAACTTAACAGCTCCCAGGTTTCTTTTCAGAAACACTTTTTTAGCTTGCCTTGAAAATTTAGATGAAAGTAGAAAACAATGCACATGGTCTTAGGTAAAAAATGTTTTGAACCAAGAAAGATGGACTAAATGGTACTGCTCAAGAAGTAGTGCTGTATTTAATGTAGGCAACTAAAAAAAATACATTAAACAAGAGAAAATAAATAGTCCAATATTTTAGATAACAAAATAATGTCCTCAGTAGAGCTTGCATCATTATGGTTGCTACCAGTAGTAGCAGTAGAAAATCTCATTACCTTTATGCTTGCACTCTGACCTAAAACTATCAAATTAAAAACTACAGCAGCTTTTTAAATTCAAAATTCATGTACGCATTATGACATTGTCAAGGGATGCTGGAGATTTTGACAACTGAGTTGGACATTCTGCCTAAGATCCAAGAATGCACTTTATGTATTCAGATGCACAATCAGTACTAGCCAAATAAACCCTGGAAATGTTTTCAAAAAGACAACTGGAATCCATGCTACAGTGGAAATAACTGTCTCCACATGCCTTTGAGGGTGTCTTGAACCTTTGTTATTAAACATATTCTAGGTCTAAAGACTTTTCTTTCTCAGTGAAGTTGATGATTCTTTTCATGCATAGGCCTAGAGCCAAAGCCATTGGGATGCAAGATCTGATAATGTTCCTCAGACTGCATTCTGGAAACAGGAAAGCAACAGATTGCTGAGCAGAGACTTTCAATCTATGATCTCTTTGCAGATGAGTCGTCCCTTCCCATTCACTGGTGGAAGGAGCTAGACCTGCCAAAATGTCTGTTGTCCCAACAGGCCTTCCAGCATTTGTTCTAATGACCAGTGGACTTCTCCAAGACTTATAAAGGTGCCCTTAAATTTTAATTAATTGAATTTAATTAATTTTGATTAAATGAAATGGGACCTAATTACAGAAAATATCAAAGATGATAATGATGTCCTGGTACTAAAGAGGTAAAAATCACTATTAAAATCTAATAAATAAATAAATAAAATTACAAGCACTATGCAAAACAATAATAGTGCAAGTCTGGGCAATTTGTGATTTATATTATATGGTTCTTTGCTGGTATAAGTTTGTTCAAACAGCTAAACTATCTTTAACTTTGTCTGGTTTTACTATGGCATTTGTCACTGATAAAAATTCAAAAATACACAATAGATTTAGAGATGTTCTCTTCATATTTTAATTAGCAATATTCTGTTCAATGGTAGTACAAAGAGCTCTCATATAGGATTAGTTTATGACTGGTTTTACTCTCCTTTATTTTGTTAGGAAATGTAGGTCTAAACTCTTATTCTATTTCTTCTTGTTTCTTGTTCTATTTTCTTGCTTGGCAAAGCAATGTCAATATACAAGCTTGTGACAGATTGGCGCATTAAGATTAGAAGACAGGATCCTCCTTATTTCTCATTCTTTATTATATATGGCAAGTTGCAAGGCCTCTTCCTTTGCTGTTCAGAACAAATCTAGACCACAGACTGTGCCATATATGTGCGTGTATATACATACTTATATATATATATATAAATGCATACATAAAATGAGTCAATGGTCAAAGTAGGGACTGGAAGTCAATAAACAGGTAGATTGCTTCTGATTGAAATTTTCCTGCTGAAGGTATTTGACTTATCTGGACACTCAAGGTCTGAATTTATTGTTGTGCTATATGAGAATGAGTATAGGGAAATACAAGTGGAGAGGCAAATTATTTCCCCAGTTATTTTTTATACATCAGTGTAAGATGTCCATAAAAAACTCAGAAGTATTTGTGAGCTCATGAATGTATCTGTGAGTACCTTGAAAAGATAAAGGTCTGTTGTAACTGATTCAGCCAACAACATTCAGTAACAAAAGTATTTTTTGTGCAAAACCAAAATGACTGTGACACGTTCTCTCTCACCAAAATGCTGGATTTGCACTGGCATATTTGATCACATTGACTACTGTCTTACAACTTTTTTTTCTAACCATCCTTCTGCTTTCTGCAATGAAAGCAAGATTTTCTTCTTTTCTTTTTAAAACCTTTTTATTGCCTTTTTCTGATGAGGTAGTATGGAACAACATATTCTCTCCTGAAAAGTGCTTTGGCCTCTTCCATTAGACAGTACCATAAAATGAAGCACTGCGTGTATACACAGGTCTGTTCACAGGGTGTATATATAGGTGAATTGAACATTCTTTGGAAAGTGGTGATTTTGTGTCTTATGGACTATGTTTTGCATCCTGTTTTACTTGATTTCTCATCCCAAATTTCACTTCAAGTTTGTACTTTAGATGCAAAATGTTTCACACATCTTTGATTATTCACACCACATTTAAAGCAAACCAACCAGAGAGAACAAGGATCAGGAAAAAGAAATTTGTAATACCTCAGTTCTTCCTCTCTTTCCATCTTTCATCCACAGAATATTGTCCTTCTAACTTACTTTTTTCTGTCATAAGAAAAGCTGTCCATTTTCAGATCTTTCTTCTCTTCTCACAATGATATTCATTCTCTGATTCCCCTGGTGAACTCAGAGTCCTTCGAGAAATGTCGACTGATTTACTTTTCTGACACTTCGGTTCTTTGATCCTCATGACAAATACAGAACAAATCAAAACTTGGAACAGAGGAAGAGTGAAAGCAGAGAGGAAACATACCTTTTTGCTTTTCTTTTTTCTTCTGAAAATATAACAGGGAGCTATAGATGGGTATGACTACTACTGAATATAACTTCCTCCATAAGCAATATGCATACGTACATATATATGTAAAAAAAAAAGATTGTGGAGGATGGATGCTTCTTTTCATGCATTCTTTTAAATGTATTTTACTTGAATACCTTAAAAAGATGCTTATTCTATGAACTTGTCACCCTAAAAAGCTGTATGAAAACCAGGAGGAAAGGAAAGAAAATGACAACCCTCATACTCAGACAGGGGGATGGATGACAATAACAACTAGCAAACATTATTTTTTTCCTTCTTCTTTTTTTTTTGTGTGAAATGGCCCAAACAGTAATTTGTCTCAATATCAGCATGGTATAAACCTGTCTACATAGAAGAGGTTCTAAAGGTGGACTGAAACTCTCTCTCATTGGAATTTTACAGAGAAATTCATTATTTAGTATGCATTCATGACAGGTACTTTAGTATTTTACACTACTACTGCAAAGAAACTAAATATTGCGTATTCCTCCTGTCAGTGTTGAAAATGCTGCTTGAATATTAATGACTGTTTCAACATGCATGTTTGAGAAGAGTTTAGAAATAAGAACTCTATTTAGCTAACTGTTGTCTTCTAATATACACCAAGAAAAAGATTAAAAAAGAGACATTTTACACTCTGAAAAAAGTAAAACTTTTTATAAATTTAATATTTTCTTGAATTGAAATGTATTTTTCTCCTACAAATTCTTAAGATAAAGTTGTTAGGTATGACAGCTAAAGCTTGCTAATAGCTACAAGAAAAGTTTTACTTGAAGCATTGCTAAGGAGTAGGCAAAAGATAAATAATTTTTTGAAACAAATTTGGACCTTCATAAAGCTACTTGAAAGCTTTTTCTAAGGATGGACATGCAAACTGGATACAGAGGGAAGTTCTGGGCTCACCACAACACAGGGCTATTCATGTATGTGATTTGGAACAGCCATTTATTGGACTGCCTGAAAATACAAATTTGAGATCTCTATGGCATACAGAGGTTAGCGTAGATTAGAAGAGGAACAAAAATCAAAACAAACAACACACACAGTAATAAACAAGCTGTCTTGAGTCAAAACCAACCCCAGCACTCAAGCAAGGTCACCTTGAGTCACTTGCTCAAGACTACATCCAGTTTTTAGGTACCTCCAAGGTGAAGGACTCTGAAGCCCTCACAGTAAAAATATGTTTCTTGGTGTCCCATTGGAGGTCCTGTGTTTCCATGTTTTGGCCATTACCTCTATTCCTGTCAATGGGCACTGCTGGAAACAGTGGTTCTGTCTTCTTTGCGCTCTCCTTTTAGAGATCCATATGTTGAGTGCTCTCTCTTTCCCAACCTAAACAGTCCCAGGCCTCTCAATCTTTCATTAGAAGAGGGTTGCTGCACTCCCTTCTTTGTGATAGTTTTTTGAACTCTGCCCATCTGCCTCTTTTACTGAGACCAGTTCACAAGTGTGGCTCACCAGTGCTGAGTAGAAGGTAAGAATAACCTCCTGCAGCCTGTTGACAATGCTCCTCTTGGTGCAGATCAGAATACCATTACTGTTCTCTGACAGAAAGGACTGGCCCATGTTCAACTACTTTCCACCAGGACCCCCAGGTCCTATTCCTTGCTGGTTTCCAGCAGAGTGGCCCCATCATTTAGTGGTGCCTGGGGCTGTTCCTCACCATGTGCACAGCTTGGTGCTTCCCCTCCTTGAGCTGCATGAGATCCCTCTGGACAGCAGCACAACCCTCTGGTGTACCAGCCACCACCCTCAGTTTGGGCCAACACCTCAAGAGGTTCTCATAGACAGCAACATTTCAAAGCCAAAAGTTCACAAATACAGGAGCTATGGAGGACAGTCTGGAGCCTGCCAGGGCTGAACTAAAAATTCTGGAAAGCAGATGCTGTGAAAACACTGTTCACAAAACTTTTTTAACTAGAGGACACAGAAAAGACATAGGGAATCCTATGTTATATCCCAGGATATGTGCTTGATAATTGTTGGCTCTGTTAAAAAGAGAATGCCTGAAGACTGTCCAAAAACATTTGATAATGTTAACCAGCAACTAACTAACTAACTAACTAAATAAATAAATAAGGCTGGGTCCTACAGCTTTTTCATGAGACTTTCCTTCTTTTCCTGGTAATTTACTAAATTTAAAATATTTTGGAAGCTTATTTTAAGAATTTTTCCATTTTAGTTCGGAGTTTTTTTAAAAAAATATTTATCTTGGCACTCTCTTTTGGAAGATTTTGTTCTGCCAGATGAATAAATAGAGCAAAATTTCTTGGCTAATGTTTTCATGTAATCAATGTTTTATGCAGTGGTTAATTATACATTGCAAAATATGAGTGTGTTGACACTGCAATAGCATTTAAACTTTGTGTGCAATTTATATGCAAGTATGAGCAAAATAGGAAGGAAACAAAGGTATGAATCAGCAGAGGCACTAACATAAAAAAAAGTGTTTTTTTAGTTTGAATTCTATCTTTATTTAAACATTGGTAATATAAATACGACAAACACACTGACTGAGAATGTTTAGGAGGCTAAATACACAGTAGCAGCACACATAATTTTTTAGATGCTAAATAATTTAGAAAAAGGGAAAAAATAAACTCCAATGAAATTTTAGCTAATTAGAAGCACGTATTTTTGAAGGTGGTATTTTGACACCATCTTCAACAAAAAAGCATTTAATCTTTTCTGTTCTTTGAAATAAAGAGAGCACTATCAAAAGAACCAGGTAAAATGATACGTACAACTGATCTTCCACCATCTCAGTAATAAGGACTTTTCTAAATTACTTTGCTTTTAAAGCTATTAAAAGTACAGATTACTTAGCCTTAATTGACAGCTTATAAAGATAATTCCAGATATCTTTATCTTATGGGGTTTTTTGAAATAACATGATACTGAAGGTCATACAATACTTGCACTGGGTAAGTATCATTGCAGTATTTGGCAAGGTTTCCTTGCTTTGCAAAGTCAACTGATTCAAAAACTGTTAAATATTGTATAAGTTTTTTTGTGTTTGAGATGAATAAGATATTGAAACCAAACAAAGGTATGGTTGTTAATTACAAAACATCTCATTCTTTCTTGTTTTCATTTCCTTTCTGTAGCTAAGAGAATGTCTTAAAAGGATAACAGAAACATACTTGATTAATTTGTTTACAGTCAAGCAGTGAAGCATACACCAGGAGTCACTTTTTGACTAGGTACACTGTAAAGGACACAGAGCAATCAGACTGATATGTTAATGGCTTATGAGTGGCTAAGATGAATAAAAATATTTTTGATACATGAATATGTTATTTTCATACCTATATTTATTTTTGTAATTAAATACATATAATTTGAAGAGAAATTAGTGCAACATTCTCTGCCTTCTTTTTTTTTTTATGGACACTGGTTTAGGCTTTTGTTTGTCACTATTTGTTTTTTGTTTTTTGATGAGACACTAGTATGTTTTACAAAAAAATAGCTTCTCAACAGCTACTCATAATTCTCGAAGACTACTAGGATGGCAGAGGAACACACATCAAAATATAGCTTGGAAAAAGTAAGAAAAGCTTTATACAGGCAAGATTGTGAGCATAAAAGTATTCTCTCCAGAAGCCAGGAAAAACACCACAGAATCTATTCTTTAAATGAAGAGGGTGAAATGTTTCTAAAGTAAAATAAGAATTAAAAAAATAATAAGAAAAAAAGATAAAATAAGAAGACGTAAAGAGAAATCAGTCAGGAGTAAAACTATGTGGTAGACTCAAAGGCATCTCTGGACTTGCCAGCATCACTGCCTGGTGAGTTTATGTAGAAACTTGCCTCTGGCTTTGTCAGATGCCTCAGCTGGAAGAATATCTTCCACTTTTTGACTTCAATGTCCTTCAAGTGCCACATGAATAAGGGTTGAGAGTCGGTGGAATAAACTAAATAGTGTTTTCCTACAATTATTGTAACAAAAAAGTCCAGAGATATGTTACAGTAGAACAACTATCAGAAAAAAATTTTTGATTGATTAAAATTAGACACTGTTTGTATACTAATATACTTTTTGGAAAGCACAGAAAGTTCCTGATATAGTACTTAGTTCATTCAGCAATTACACCAAGTTTATTTTTTGCATATTTCCAAAGAATTAAGCATAACCTCAACTGTTTTCTCATCAGAGAAGTATACAAAGAGACCAAACAAACGTTTGAAATGATAAATGGTCCCATGAAGTTGGACACTTACGTGATTCTATAATGGATCACAAAACTCTATATGTTCTACTGTGAAAGCAAAGGATAGGAAAAATGCCATACCCTCTTGATCATTTCCCATAACTTCTGAATTTCAGCTGTGTCTTATTGATTCTCAGATTAGTTAAAGCACTCTTGCTCTGATCTTGGTGATGTCTTTGTTTGTATCTTTAAATGAATGGCACTGGAGGTCTACTTTAAATAAAACAATCAATGGTTCAGTGGATTTACCAAACCCATATTATTAAAACTATGGAGTAACTGAGACTGAAGAAAGGATTAAAATTAATCACGAGCCAGGCAGTTGCACACCAGTGAGTCCTGCCTGGTTTTTGACTTAGAAATGACCAGAAATGGCTCCACCAATGAAATGTGAAAGTACACAAAGACTGCTTTTGTTTAAGCCTCACTGTCACCAAGGCAGGAGCTTGTGCTGCATACTGACTCCAGTAAAAGGGATCTGAATAAATGCTGATCAAATAATACAGATATGCTCTCAGGAAAGCAAAATATGCTCTTGTTTTATATGTATGTATTTTACATGAATATTTAAATGAAAACTGTAGGCTTCCCAGACTGGTCCATAGAACAGGTTACATCATTTTGATTTGTAATTCCAGGATGACCAATATTCCTACTGACTTCCAGCATTAAGACTCTTCCAAAGACATTCCTAAAGACAGAGTAAAGGACCAAGTCACAAATAAAATCAAATTATAATGTAGCACTCTCTCTGCAAGAAGTGCCATATGGAATGTTCTTTTGAACAACTGAAGTGTGCTAAAATCACAGGAACTCTAAGTCTAAAAGCCAGTTCAAGATTTAAATAAACTCAAACACAACTCTTTGGGAAAAAAAATAATTTTGTGGCCCTAGTTGGCTTAGCGCTTTGAATTCTTTTTATATACAGACATACATTGTATATATACACGTAAATCGTTGTTTGGGAGAATGGACACCTCTAATATTGAGTTATTACAAAGCGTTCTGGATCATCCCAACACATAAGAGATTATTTTGTTTACAGAATTTTTTTTTTAAATTGACTATTTAGGGGAAAATGGTCTTAGTTAATTTGTTAGATAGATTCTAGGCAAAAGTGATTAATTAGAGTTAGGGAAATTCTTGCTAGCAAAGAAAAACACAATCATGTGAAAGCTGCATTCAAATTGTAATGTTTGATTCAGAAGAGGAGAGAATAGAATAGTTCAGTGAAAGGGACCTGCAACAAATATCTCTTTCAACTGCCTGACCACTTCAGAGCTGACCAAGAGTTAAAGTGTGTTCTTAAGGTCATTGTCTAAATGCCTCTTAAACACACAGGCTTGGGACATTGACTAGGAAACCTGTTCCAACATTCCACCAGTCTCTTAGTAAAGAAAGACTTCCTTATAGAAAACCTGAACATTCTCTGGCACAAATTTGACTCATTCGCATGTGTCTTGTAAATAGACACAGAGGAGAAGAGCACGTCTGTAAAGATGGCTGAGGTCTCCCCTGAGCCTCCTTTTCTCCAAAGAAGAGAAACCCAAAGCCCTCAGTGATTCCTCATAGAATGTTCCTCTAAGCCTTTTCACCAGTTTCGTTGCTTTTCATTTTCCTTGGAAAAATGCTGAAAGGAAAATACATTAGTTTTAATTTGCAAATTTCTTGTTTTTATGGGGTTCTCCCACTTGTCTTCGTAGAGCAGCTTAAATATCAAGTAATCCAACAAGACAAGATCCCACACCTAAGCAAGATTCTCTGTTAAATATGCTCTGTGACTTTTTGTCAGGACTGTGTACATTAATTCTTTGCTATATGAAATTAGAATTATAAAGTAATAATATTTCCACTGCCTATTGATGTAGCTCAGAGGTGCAACTACTGTACCAGGACAGTTTATTTGGTTCATTATGATCTCAGCTTGTACAGAATTCATTTTCTGAATAAGTGCACTGTGAGTAATGAATATCCATTAGTTGCATTAGCAGCATTCCTAAAACTTAATTTTTTTAATGTTCAGCCATTATACAAACTCCTACACTTAAAATGAGAGCTAAATACTTTCACTGTATTAAAATAGTAAACATTGAAACAAAAAACTGATTTTCCTTACATACATTAATTCTCTAAAGGGAAGCATGGTCCTGTCATGGGAGCCATATCACTGTTGTGCACTGTTGTACACCTCTTGTTCACTAACACTTGCAAAAAATACTCAATAAGAAGCCCTACTTGCTTTTTGAGGTTGTTTTTATCAAGATACCTTCAGAGTTATAAAGACTAGGAATGGAAATGTACGAAATGCGGAAAATCAACTTAGTATTTAGTTTTACTGTACCTCCAGGAAGAGAAAGTACTGTTCAAGTTGGTGCTTCTTTTTTAAGTTAGTATTAAATAAATAGGAAGACGCTACCTTAAAATAAATGTCAAGAGATCACAGTATAATAATTCTAAGGAAAGGACACATCATTCACAGTGATAAACAATTTACTGATTTTATGTGCACTTTTTTCTAAATCTCAATTTAATTTTTGTTAATTATATGGACACTAATAATTTTTATTCACTTGTATAATGTAAAAGATCATGTTTGCAGCCCTCTGAGAGTACCTAGAAACCTAAAATGTAGCAAATTCTGTATTTTTTATCAATTACAAGGTGAACTGCATAACCTAAGGCAGCACAAAGATTGTAAGATTGTTATTTAGAGGAAGCCAAATCTTAGGGTGCACCTCTACCATGCACCCAAAGTCACATCATTTTCCCCAAAATAAATCTAAATTAAGCCCTCTACCCAAGAGTTTTATGCAATGCTTTGCTTTGTCTGTGCAGTAACAGTAAAACTTGCCAAACATGAAATCTTTCCTTTGTTTCTTGTTTTTTGGTTTTTTTTTACTATTTTTAAAGGCTGAATCTGCTGCTGGTATTTCAGTAAGAACAGTAGAAAAACTGCTGTGGGTCAGACTACAGGTCCATTTATTCCAGTGCATCATCTCTGAAAGTGGCCAAAAGCAAAGTCTTGAAGAAAAGAGCAACATGGGGCAGATACATAAGCAGAAGTATTTTTATTCCCTTTAAAAAAATAATTTTGTGTCAGCTTAAATAATTCTCTGGAAAGATACTCAGTTTGAAAGGAAGAAGTCAGAAAGAAGAAAAAATACCACAAACTCTTCATGGCAGCCTACTTCTGAAGGTTCTATGTACTACCTAGTTCAATCTCTCACCAGGAAAAAGGGAAGACAAAGTTATTCCAGTTGCCATTTGGCTACCTCCAACCATCAGCATTCAAGGACAAGGCAGCAGGAGAAAGTACAGCTGCAGATAAGACTTCTATAGCAGCCAGCAAAGAGAGATGGCCAGAATCCATCTGGCTCAGTCACGTTTCTCTTGCCATAGCAGCTTTTCATTAAAAACATTGCTATATAATCTTGCGGATCAGAGAAAAAAAAGAAGTGCTACACATATGAAATGTCCGATCACCAGTCAGTAAAACAATTTCATTAACAGAAAAGGATAGGAATCTAGACACTGGCTGTTTGAATAACATTTAGGTTTAGACACAGCTTCATAGACAAATATGACTCTATGAAATACAGGAGAGCTAAACACTGTGTTTCACATTTTCAGCCACGATATCTCACATTATGGCCTTTGTTTTGAGCTGCTCTAGTACTATCCAATGTGCCAGTTGGACTTACACATTTAGTCATAATTTGCAGTTAGTTGCTTTTTATGGTTAGAGATTATTCCCCAAGTGAGAAGAGTCCAACAGCCCTTAAATATCCACCAGAGCAGACACCAGAGGAAGGGAAAAGGGCTTTTTCTATAGATTTTTCACCTGAATAACAGCATGTCAGTAAAGAAAATGTTAACAGCTGTTACTTTGTGTGCATAGCTTTGCAACATTATAATTACAGTGTCAAGGCTGAGAAATGACTCCATGACAATGTTCAAGAAACAATGTTTTCACATGCCAGTGTTTGTGTTTCCAGAATACATTTCATTTCAGGTGCATCTGTAAGATGATCAAGAAACCTTTTCACTTAACTAAGTCAGGTTAGATCCAAAATGTCAGTTTATAGTCAAAGAAACATTAAAGGATATTACTGAATATGTCCAGGAAGAAATTTTTCAATAACAGCATCAATTTAATCCAGAATTTAGACTTGTAAGTAAAATTGTTTTAGAAAAAGTTCCTTTCATATTCTCCATTAGTTTTGCAATACTGGAAACAGCCTTTTCAGTGTTGGACAACTTGACATCATGAGAAGCTGTCCTGGTTTTGGATGGCATATAGTTAATTTTCTCAAGTAACTAGCACAGTCGTGTATTTTCGATTTAATATGAGAGTATTATTGATAACACACTGATATTTTAGTTGTCAAGCAGTGCTTTCTTCAAGGACTTTTCAGTGTCCCATTCACTGCCAGCAAACAGATGCACAAGAAGCTGTGGAGAAGCATAATGAGGGTGGCTGACCCAAACTGGCCAGAGGGATATTCCACACCACAGAACACCATGCCTAGTATAAAAAATGGGGAATTGGCTGGAATGGTTGGTCAGTGGGTAGTGAGAACAATTCTATTGTGCACCACATGATTCTCTTGGATCTTATTCCTCTCTCCTTCTCTCCTTCTCTCCTTTTCATAACCATAACCATAACCATAACCATAACCATAACCATAACCATAACCATAACCATAGCCATAACCATAACCATACTAATAGCCATAACAATAAGTAGTAATAGCAGTAGCATTAGCAGGAGAAGCAGTATATTTTAGTTTGTTTCAACTATTTAAACCATGCTTCTCTCAGACTCTGAGGTTTACCTTTTCTTTCCAATTCTCCTCCTGACTGTAGGGTGAGGAGAAGGGAAGATGGCTGGGGAAAAATTGGCTGCATGCTACATAGTTGCTGTCTGGGGCTAAACCACTCTAGACACCTGTCTGAGTCTTTGCTGCTAACAAAACAGAGGTTTTGGTAGCAGTAACGCTTCCATTCAAAAGCTGGAAAGAGAAATAATCCTTTGTACAACCTAAGTCCTATTTGACTTATTTCTAGCAGATAGGACACTTTTTACAGTAAAGTTTTTAGTGAGCTCTGGGTATGAAGATAAGATCCCTACATTATTCCAATTATTTAAAGAGACAGAAAAAGGAGGCAGATACCTCTCCAAGAAAGAAAGAACTAAGTAAAGTATTAATTTAGATCTGCAACAAATCCCAGCAATGTTCTTTGGATTTGACCACTCAGTAAATCCCTTTATGAAGGCAATTTTTGAATCTTTTCTAGAACAGAACAGTTAGATGCACACACAATGTCAGAAGCCATATATTTTTAGTTACTAGGTATTAAGACAGAATTAGCAGTAATGTTCATATACTGTATAAAGTTAATATCCCAAAAGACATTTCAACACTGCTGGTGTATCTGTGATTTAATTGAAAGATATAATGATTGAAAGATAATAGCCTAAAATTAGTTCACCTTGCCACAAAACAGATGGAAATTTAAAATTCAGTTTACTGCACTTTTTATTATCTCTTTCTCAACTTTGCATCACTTTTAAAAACCAAGCAAACAATGAGACAGCTATACAGTTGTTTTTAACAGACACCTTGAATGAGCAAAACAAGATCTGGAAGACAGGCATGGGAAACAGAATATAGTCCTGATAATCCAAAGGGAGATAGTGATCTGTTACACCCCTTAGACACACACAAGATTATGGCCCCAGATGGGAGGTCAAATCCTGTGTCCAGTTTTGGGCCCCACACTACAAGGAGGACATTGAGGTGTTGGAGCGTGTCCTGGAAAAGGAAAAAATCTGATGAAGGGTTTGGAGCACGAGTCTTAAGAGTAGCAACTGAGAAAGATGAAGTTCTTTAGATTGGATAATATGAAAAATTTGTTCACATTAAGGTCTGTTAGACTTTGGAACAGGGTGCCCAGGGAAGTAGTGGAGTCACCATCCCTAGTTATATTTAAAAGATGTGTTGTTGTGGCTCTTAAGGACATGGTCCAGAAGGTTGGCCTCAAAGATCTTACAGGGGTTTTCCCAACCTGAATTATATGTCTATGAATTCAAATTAGAATCTTTAATATCCCAGATAAACTGATATAACACAAAGTACTCTTCCCTGGACAGTTTTTGTATTGCAGCACCATATTTAACATGTTACTAAAATATGAAACTAATGTATTAGGTGTTAAATAAAACACAACCATGCCATTTAAGCATCTGATTTTCAGTTTTCTTTCCTGTTGCATAGATCACAGATACTCTGAAAGCTCTTAACTGAGAAACTGTTGTAACATGTGTGGCCTGTGTAACAAAGCTGGGAAATTTTATCTCTTAGGTTTTTATGGCAGGCTAATAAACTGCAGCAATGCTAAGTCTATACATTACAGTAGTGTGAAAAGGGATTTATCAAAGTACTGTATTAACTTGCATCTGCTCAACTGTGTCATAGGTAATGTGGTCTTTTAAAAATATGTTGTTATCATGTTCATTAAAGGAATTTCAGAGTTTTATGGAACCTGAACACATTCAAAATAACTAATGGAAATTGCCCAGGTTTCCTAATATTTCACTCTAACTGACCTTCAAACTGGAGGTCAAGATGAATGGTAAACCACTCAGCTGTCCACTGCGAAAAGAACATCAGTTTGTAATGTTTAAATTAGAGGTTATTTCCACCCCCTTTCTTCCGCCCCATAAATTCTTAGTATTCATAGGATTTTTGAAGTTTTTTTTATCCAAGCTCCAGATCAATAATGGATTGATTTAGCCATGTTTTTGTCTCGTAGAGAAGACCTCCAGTGATGCAATCTTGTGAGTGACCCTCAGGCCTCTCCAGCAGGGAAGCCTCCCAGCCCATGTGGAAGCTGTTTGTTTCCACTTGGCACCCCTCCTTGCTTCTATCTATGAAACTTTCCATTAATTAAATTCCCAGGTTCCTTGAGGGATGAAAACTCTGCCTTTCAATATGCCAACAGCTTTTCTCCACGAATTTAGCTTCAGCAACACTGAATGCAATCAATAATGCAATGTTTTTTTATATTTAGCTCTACACTGCTTATTTAATGAGAATTATCAAGGAAAACAAAACTTTATTGATTACTAAATAAAAATACAGTTTCAAGTGTCAGGAATACAATCCTATTAACAAAAGAGTAATCAAGAGCAGCTGAGAAGATATCCTGTAGATGTTAATACTCTATTTTGTAGAAATGCTGTATTCTGAATACACAATATTAATTTTTCAGTCTGTCTGCTGAAAGTGATAAAGCAAATTTGTCAGCTAGACTATTCAGATATCTTAACAAAACCTATTTATTTATGATGACTTAAAATAGTCACTGAAATCTAGTTCATGTGGAAATAGGAATTTTTTTTTGTTGTCCTGAACAAAACTTAATTTTCATATTGATTTAAGTGAAAACATTTACGTAAATCTTCCTATGCATATGTCCACACTTTTTACCACTACAAAAATGAAAGTACAGAAAGTAAAAAAAAAACCACTGTCACTCATGTGGTGTTGATTAAAACTGCTCAACCTTATTTTACTTATGAAATTTCACCAAATATGCAGTCCATTTTCTTCAGCTCTTCTCCTGTTTGATTTTTTTCTAAGAAATTGGTTTTTACTCTATATATTGCAAATATATGATCCAATGTGTTAACCGAAAGATAATGACTGAAACAAGAAAGCTTTAGTCTTTATTCTAGAAGCTCTTTCATAGTCAGAAGCTTGATAAAGATTAACTAGTAAAAATTCAGAAGCCAACAGAGATCAATTTGTCTGTTTAAATAAGATAGCCCCAAACATTTGTAAGTTATACACACAAATTATATTTTAACAAACATATCTACTTGCAGGGATGGAAGAATTTATTTAAAGGGGCTTACACTGCAGGCAAGATACTTGTTCTGCTGAGATGTGTTTGCAGTTTCACTGTGGAGGCCATGGCTGCCACACAAAACCCAGTCTTGGTCTCCAGCCTTGTATTTTCTTCCACGCAGGTGACATCCTCCTTCTCTGGGAAGGACAGTGTGAAAGTACATTGTGTTAGCACAGTAGCCCATTATGTGGAACAGAAATCAGAATTGGGACCCTATATCAAATAATTTTAGACTCTGTGTATACAACAGCTTTAGAGGTTGATTAAAAGACAAAAATCCTCACTTTGTTTCTCATTAATCATACAAAAAAAGTAGGGAAAAGCAATCAGATTCCATAAAGCAAAGGAGGACTCAGATTTTTACTCTTAAAGTGATGCCCAAGGAGGACAAACCAGCCCATCTGTAGCTTTGTCATCTGACAGAAACAGAGGCAACTTGCTGCTGTGCTACTCTGGGAAATGGCCAAAAAACCAGATGCCTTCACTGAAAAAAAACCCAAAAAAATCTTAACAAGGAAAAGCAGTTTGGAACTTCAGTGTCTCTGGCAGTGAAATATTAGAATCGCCACAATGATACTTGAAAATCTCAGCATTGTAGTACTGAATGCAAGAGTACTTATAGGAGTATTTGTGTTGACATATTGATTTCTACAGGCCTTCAGGTGTTTTACACCAATTTTAAGGGAGATAATTGTACCTGTTTTACAGATTTTGCTAAAATGTTCTTCTAAACACAGAGGTCAGGAATGTTAACATGCAGCCTAGTTCTATGACACAAGTCTCAGAGACAAAAAGTGTTTAACTGAGATACTGGTTCATCCTAAGTATTTGCTTATAGTAAAAATTCTTCAAGGTGTCTTCAACTGTTTAAAATTTTACAGAGAAGGGAAAAAAATGCAGCTCCTTTTTTTAAGCTCATTTCACTATTAAGTAGCCTCAGTATGACCTACCTTGGAGTAATAGAAGTATATAAAGTTGAAAAATCTAGTGCAGATAAAAGTCCATTCTATTGGAAAATAATGACATTCTTTTTAAAGCTACACAAAGCCTGATGTTCTCCTTCTCCCCCTCTCCCCCCCAACCTCCCCCTTCCCAGCTTATATTTTCCCCATATTTGTCTGTTATTTCTTTCTCTTAAGATTCTGGGGAGATTTCTGGGCTTAGACTTTAATATTAGTAATCTTATTAATCTTTTAAACTTTCACAAGCCTTAAGTGAAAAAACAACATATGGCTGTGCAACAGAGCACCTCTGGAGATTTTATACTCCTCAAACAGCACATAAAATCTTATGTTGAGTTCATTCTTATTCATTGCTTGTCTGTCCATATTTTAACCCTGCAAGTATCAAGGTATCAGTCTAATTCATTATGTTTTATTTGGTACCATCTGCACCTTGCGGATTGTATTCATGGAAAATTAAAATCTCCTTTCACAAGGGCAGTGCACAGGAGTTATCTCAGTAGCAGGTCTATTCCTGCAATGAACAGCAAGATAAGTGACTACTTCTTGGACCAAGGCAGTCACAACTCTGTCAGGCCAAAAAGCAGCAGCTGATACATAACATGAAGTATTCAGACAGTATTATGGCTCCTGATACCTAGGACAAAAACCCTGCAATTATAGTCAGACATATTCTAGAGCTTAATGACCCATACTTGCAATTGTTAGACAAGGGAGGACCCTTGTTTATATTGGGTGATTAAAGAATGACAGTACTGAATGCAGAATCCCATTTAAAAATTATATTGGGAACATTAGGGATGCATAGTTAAGCATGCATATCATTAGAAGCTTGTGCTTTATCAATTTTTAATAATAAATGGTAACCGTATGTATGTATACTGCATACAAAAGACATTAAAAGAACATTAAGGTTGAGAAATCAAACATTTAGAAGTTAGGGAATGACAGACTAAATTAGCCCTGTTGTGCATAGACATTATGACAGTTTTTTTCCAACAACACATAGGAAGTCTGTAGCAGACCCAGGAAGGATTAAAAAAAATCTAGTTTTGCTTGGTTTCAGCTTAAAGACTGAGCTATAAATGGCTGTCTATTCTTTTTCTTATTTTTTCTCTACGGTCTTCTTATTCGTACCATCTTCTTCACAATATCTGTGGTCCTGCAAAAAAAAAAAAAAAGTGGCTGTGATCAACTACAGATGAAGATATTCTTTCCTTGAAAAAGCAACTGTAGCAACTGGCAAAAGGATCAGCCAGGAAAGATAATATAGAAGGATAATACAGAATAAGGCATAGCTTTATCCCTGTGTCTGTATGTGTGTTCATAAGAATCCTGTCCTTGCCCTAAATCTTATTGTGACTGTGGAAACCTTTGTGACTGAGCACTGTTTCTGTAGCCCAGAAGAAATACAATAAATATTTTTAAAAAGCACATTGACAGAATACATCATTTCTTGGGAGAGGCCATTAGTCCTTATTAACTAAAATTAAGAAGAAGCACATCTTGAAATGAAGCCTGTTAATGCCAGATGAGAGTTTTTGCTTCAAAAAGCTTGATGCCGTTTGTCCATTGTGAATTTTTAATCTGCAACATGAGAGATGATTTTAAACACAAATGAAAATAATTATATAAGGAGGGAGACATAAATAGCCATTCATTGCCACAGAAGTAAGTATTACTCTGAATTATAATAGCAAATATGATTATTTATATAAATCCTTCATACAAGCTTTTTATCTACTTTCTGTTTAGTTACAAACTGAGAGCAAAACACAAAGGGTGTTCACAGATATCACACACTCAGTTATTCTGCTGTGTGCTTTGTAAGTGTTATTGTTACTGAGAAAAATTTAATCATGTTTTTTATAGGACTACTGTCATGCTTGGTTTGATAACCAAGGTCTTGTGTTCCTTGATTGTACCAAGTATGTTTGTCCCCCTTATGGGTGTGGATCACCAAGAAGCTACAAATCTCTCCTGTACATGGACTTTTTGAGGAGTTAGCAATTAAAACAATTGCAGGTACTTTTTTGCTTTGCCTTTATGCTAAGCACATTGGCAACCACTTTGTCAGCTGATGCCACTGCCAACATGCAGAGGCATAAAGAGCCCAGTATTGCCATCAAAACCATCATGGAACAGCCATCAAAAGATGGAAGTCCAAATTCATACACTGCAACCAGTTTCAAGTAAAATAGAAGTATTTTAAGGTATCACAAAAGTATTAAATTATATTAAATGGTATTAAAGGGTATTAAAATAATCATCCTTCTGGGAGAGTTAATATCCAGTCTAAATTTCTTATTTTATTTGCTGCATTGTGCAGAGGAATTCATATAAGCTTTGAAACATGGCCTAAGTAAAAATTAAATGAGAATATCAAAATGTGTAATGGAAATTTTTATTGTTTTATTCCATTTCTGAGCATATATTGCAATAAAAATCATTCATGTATGGTTTTATTTGTTTTGTATTTCACCTTCTACATCACAAACTTCATCAAAGATCAAAAGACTGAATGAAACAACAAAAAGCTTATACCTCTTTTCCCAAATAAGTATCACTGAATATCTAAACAAAGTCACAATTCATCTCCCTCATAGCCAGCCTATAGCAGATGTGTGCTTTGAAAAAATTTATTGGCCTTATGAATAAAGATTAGCATTCTTCTCTTCATCTCTGTTGGAAAAAACATTATTCTACAGTAAATGGACATGAAATTCAACAGTGGGGATATTTCAAATAAAAATGACCAACTTCATTGGCTACATTTTCAAAGCACCACATGGAAGGGATTCACACAAGTAATGTTAATAAAAAGCTTTACAGATATGCACCTTTATCTCTGTCTTTAAACTAAACATGATTTCTAACTTATGCGAATGAGGAAATGGCAGAAATAAAACGAAATAAACCAGACCAATTAAAGCTTTTAAACTTTAAAATACTCCACCATGCTGTGCTGGTTTAGCACAGTATTGATTTTCAGTGAAGAGGGAAAAAATCAAGTTCGGCTGTGAATTTATAATGCTAGCTAGGGGTCAAATATTAATCCTGCAGGAAGGTGCTCAAAAGTCAGAAGATTGGCAACAATATGGCCCTGTTTCTTAGCTAGATATAGCAATGGGCTTATAAGTAAATGAGTAAAAGAAAGATAATGAAGCAATAGGAAGTTAAATTGCAGGTATTGTTAGACAGCATCGATCTTAACAAAGGTCGTAGTTGCTAACTATCTGCCAGTTCTCCTTGTGATTTAAGCATTATCTCTGTTATATTCAGAAGAAAAGCAGATTTAATGTAAAACCTAGTTAAAACTAAATTACAGGATTGAAATGAAGCAATGTATACACACACAAAGTGACAGAGCATATCTTCAAAAAAACCACCTTTTTTTAAAACTCAATGACTTTTATATTTATTCATATCCTTAGACTTATCAGATCAATAATAGGTGAGAAAAATTTTCCATCAATAACAGCCTTGGATATCAAATATACCTTTGTTGGGTGCTGAATTGGCCAGAAAAAAGACAAAACAAGCAAACCAAACCAAACCAAACTAAAATCAAACCCCCTCACAAAATGAAAAACAAACAACAAAACAAATCCAAATCCAACTCCAAACAAAACAACTATGAATTGAACTAGTAAATAAGGTTGAGATTCCTAAAAAAAAAAAAAAAA
>VZTZ01016970.1:149894-228737 GCA_013400955.1 Drymodes brunneopygia
TTGAGATCCAAAAAAAAAAAAAAAAAAAAAAAAAAAGAATTCAAAACCCAACCCAAAAAATGTCCCGAAATCAAAAGATTTTTCAAAGGGAAGTTGCACATAAATTATATAAGAGGGAATCACATGGAAAAATGATCTTGTTTGCCTGGACAATATCATCCCTCTATATCAATAGTAGATTATAGTCAAGGACTGGGCCTTTGTCATCAAAGACCAAGATATTTTGGTTCCAAGCACCTGTAGGCTATTGCTTTCTCTTGTATTCTTTTTCTTTTTTTTTCCCAAGAATAATTTATACTGCCAGTTCCAAAGAATGGAAACAGCAGAGAAAAAACAACAAACCAACAAACCAAACCATAAAAACAACCACAGGCTTGATTTCTTCACATCTCATTATAATAGTGAAGTTTAATATTTTCAGTATAAAATGCATTTCCCCCTTAAGACTTTTAAATAAATAATAAGAGTGGTAGTAGTAGTAATATTATAATAAATTATTGCCATATGGCTCTCATTCCTGATCAGGGGAATAAATGAGAGAACCATGCATGATCTCTTACTATGCTCAGAGGGTCTATAGTCATTTATGATGTTTTTAAATTATATTGTTGATGTGGAGAATGAGAGTAACTTATATTAGTTTTTTAATTAATGTTCATATTACCTGTTGGCAAATCTTTCGTTTGAATTTCTGGAGTTCAATCAAAAAGTCCTCTAGCACAGTTAAATTGTGGTTACCAATAACATACCGACTAGCAAAACATCGTGTGCCCACAGAAGAACAGTGGATTGGCTTGTTTGGTAATCACCAAGCTCACGGAAGTGTCTGGTATTTTTCAGAGTGAGGGGAGAGAGGAAAGGCAACCTGGGACCAAGGGGTATGGCAGTTCATAGGGGCTGCCTGACACACGACTGCCACAGGAGAGGTGTCGCCCTGGTTTTACAGGGCCTCATAAGTTGTAATACTGTAGTTGTAGTTTTCCATGCTTGTTCTGTAAACATGGTCCTTGTTTTTCTAAACTGGCTGGGATTGTTTTGCACTTGCGGAATTGTTTTTCATTCCTTTCCCTGGGGTGGAAAAAAATGATTGACCATGTCTTTGTCCTGTAAACCTTCAGGGGTGTTGACCCCTTTCACCAATCTTTGACTGTCCTTAGAAACCCATAAAAATAGGTAAATAAAGAGGGGCAGGGCTTTTGGTCGGTCCTGCCTGGTGAAACCACTGCTGCTCCGTGACCCGCGTGTTTCTTCTGTTGCTAACTAACCAACAGAGAGGAACCAGCTTCTTCAAAAGACGTGGTCACTAAGGCACTGGTCTGACTGTGTCCTTGAGTGTTGCCGAACCTCAGTCACATTTACTGCTAAACTTTTTTTATATTGCTGTTTAATATTCATAAACTTATAGCTACTTCTGTCTTACAAGTGTGTCATTGCATCCATTACAGACACTAAAGAAAAGCATTTTGTCTTCTCCAGACCAGAATGCAGTTTGCCTAGAAGAGCCAAATTTAACACTAAGTTGCATAAAAAAACAAAGGTTAGGGAAGACTGTGGTTAAAAAACTTAATTATTTTACCCTTTCTATCTGATTACTTTCTTACTGGGGTAAATGTTGTTTTGTTTTGGAAGCAAAAAAAAAAAAAAGGCTATTCAGCCTTGTACTGTTTCCTAGACACAGACTTAATAAAAGCTTGCTCATAGGGATTACAGACCAAGCAGGTGTCAGCACTGCTATATGCTCATTGCCACTTCATGTGCACCTACCATTCCTATAGCCATCATGAATTGTCTTTTTACTGTCTAAATAAGGTCATCGAAATCCATTATTCACTTTCACAAATCATAGCGTGATGTTAAGACTTCTTATCACTTCCAGATTTCTTAGGTAGCCTTTTTACTAAGGATCTGTTTAGCTGATCAGAGCAAAGATCTACTGGATCAGAGTCCTCTGACTCTTTCAAGTATCTGTGCACAGGAGCATTCAAATGCTGCGGAGTCCTTGGATCCAAGAATGCAAGATCATAAAGTAATGCTACGTATGATTTCAGATGTGGCACATCATGTCTTTTTGTAAAATATTGAGTGTTCTGGACACCCAAAGTAGCTAACTTACCAAGGATTTCTCATTTTCATTTTATTTAATTAGAGGACTTCTAGTTATGGCAAGGTGTATAATCTTGCCTGGTCAGTTTTATGGATTGTGCTACGTGAGAGATGATTTCTTTGCTCAAGCAATTACATAAGCAACTGCAACTGTCTCTGATTGCTCATTCAAAACCATGGCATACCACACTATCATACTGCGGCAATTTCTTGGTGTTTCCTTGTGCTTGTAAGATATTTTTGGTATATCTATGATTTCTCATTTCCTCAAAATAGAGTGGACAGCAGAAAGGCTTAAAAAAAACAAAGCTTTACTAGGATCATAAATATAAACAGGGAGAAAACTGAGAAGAGGTAAACAAGACCTTCCAACAACCAAAAGGAAGAAAACAAATTTTTCATGTTAGCTACCAATATGATGGATTTAATCTGGAAAAAGAGAGAACCGTGAAGTCAAAGTTTAAAATAAAACCAGAGGAAACTATTGATCTGTCTGTATTTTGCCTTGTGTCTATTGCAAGGCAACTGAGAGAGAATGTTTTGTTACCACAGTTGCCAGAGCTCTGGAAAACTCAAGGCACTTGAGAATATGCCAGTAAAGTGCTGGTGGAAAAGTGGCTAGTTCACAGCAACCTAACCATAGATTGATGTGTGTTGTAAAACACTTTTAAATGTCATTTAGTCTACATCTCTGCCATGGGCCAGGCAGATAATTTAGAAAAGCGCTCAGAAGAGTTTTGTAGGAAAGCTATAAAATGGTTGATATGGCAAGGCCCATCCTTGAAGATAGGCAGCCACTGATGTAGGGTCATCAATGGTGCCTGCTTAGATTTTGGAGCTGCAGATGGCCAGAAAGGATCAATGCCCTGATTGGGACAGAATGCACAGCCAGTATCTCTTCTGGCTTTTTTCTTGCTTTCCAAATCCTCCATTCTTCTCTGTTCCTGTTCTTCTTCAACCCCTAGCTTCCTGAATTCATCAGGCAGTTTTTGCATTTCATCCTGCATTCTCAAGCAGAGTTTGTGGTCCTGAGCTTCAAGGAGAGATAATCATCAAGCACCTACAGAAGAAACAGAGTTTATTGGCATTCCTCCAAGAAAGGTAAGAAAATAATTCCTTCTGCAGTATGAAACTTATGTCATTTCACAAATACTAACCTTTCTAATTTACCAGACTGACTGATAGGAAATAAAAATGGAATAAAACCAAGACTTATGTACACACTGTGTGGGTATTTTTAATGCATCATCTGTCCTCTTAAATAAGTAGGAAAATTACTAACCTATAGCACTTTTCTAATGCTGATGAGTTATAATTTCCATTCTCTTCGCCAGATTGTGGTTCTATTGAACTATACATGAAATTTTATATATTTTGTGGGTTTTTTTATTCAACTATATGATAAACTTACTTTATTATTGCCCTATCCTGTGAATGTCCACAAGAACAAATAACTTCAAGGCAGTTTTTTTATTTCTACGGCAGTCTCAACTGTATTGTACCTACTCAGGTATAATTCTCTGAATGCTTAAAATACATACTTGGATTGATAGAAAAGAGATCAGCTGGCTATTTCAGACCAGTTGCCTGTTGTATGTCTTGAAAAATATATTGCTACTTGAAAAATAAGGAATTAAAATTCAAGTTAAGGTAACTTAAGTTATACCAGCATTAGATGCTGAATGACATCAACTTGTTATCCTTTGAGTAATACCTATATCTGAGACTTTAATTCAAAAATTTGCTGTGGTGACAGACTAAACTTGTTGCTTGCAATGATAAACAGCAAATACCAATGTCTCTAAGGAAGATTGCTTTCATTTTGGGAAGGAGTGTTATTTTCTGTATAAATAGTAGGCCAGTGAAGAGAACACAGTCAGAGACATCTTAAGGTTTATCCAGTCCTGAGAACTGCTGAGGATGAGATAAGGCAGAAGGATGAAACACCTGATGGGTACTCTCCAGAAGTGCAGCAAAAATCTTGGTTACACCACCATTCCTCCTGGGGATGCCTAGACAAAGAACTGACCCCTTCTTTTCACTATTCAGCCCTCATAATAACCACTTCTGCTTTGGCCCACACTGATCAGCTGCTCAGTTTTGAAACCATTGTTCTAGGACTCACTGGCAAAATGCCATGTACTCCTTCACTACCTCAGAGCCACATAAGACAAAAGGAAGTCTTACAGACGGTAAGATTCAATCACAGTCAGTTCTGACACGGGAAGTTAAGTGACATATTACATATGACAACATTACATAATGGTTATCATGAGAAGATAGAATCTGGTAAAACCAATTGCATTCAACAATGAGAAATTCAGCTATGAGCAATACACAACCAGGTTATTTTATAGAGTTGTTAGCTGTAATGAAAATCAAGAACATTCAGAAAAATGTATTGGAGTGCATGACACTCAGTGGGCTGGAGATTTTTTCCAGAGACAGTATTCCTATTTCCAAAAGGTCAAGAAGCTAGCTAAATTAACAACAACAACAACAAAAAAAATCCTAGCAAAGGAAATGAACTTTAAGAACAATTTCTCCAAATATGTGCTGCTCCGTTCATCTCTGATTAAGTTTGTCTGCTACTCTCTCTGTACGGTCAATCAAGGTAAACACTTCCAGAAAGCAATTCAATGTATTCTACAAAAACAAATTTAAGTTGTCCTCTGACAATGCTCATTTCTCTCCATTCTTCTTGGATGAGAGAGACTAAGCAGCTGGTTTGGAGTAGATGCCTAATTCAGAACTAGATGATAATAACCCCAGGCTAACAGTCTGTAATATTTACAAAATTTTTTAGTTCATTTGAAATTGATTATTTAAACATACATATTTTGAGAAAGTGATTTTACTGTATTTATTTTCAGACTCTCTGCCTTTGCACAAGGCAAAAATTAAACACAGGAGTACAGGTTGAGGTGGGAAGGGGCCTTTGGGAGAGCATCTGGCCCAATTGCCCTGCTGAAGCAGGGCCACTTACACCAGGCTGATGAGGACCATGCCCAGACTGCTTTGAATATTTCCAAAAAGGGACCACAATATTTCTGGGCAACCTTTTCCAGTGCTCAGTCACTTTCACAGCTAAAAACTGTTTCCAAATGTTCAGACAAAAGACATTGTGTTTTACTCTATGCCCATTGCCTCCCATCCCTGGACACTGAACAGTGTCTGGATCTGAATGTTCTTTACACCCTCCCTTAAGTTGTTTGTGCACATGGTAAGAGCTCCCTGAGATCTCAGGATGAACCATCCCAGCACTCTCAGCTAAGGAGAGAGATGCCCTTAAATCATCTTAGTGACCCTTTTTTCGACTGTCTCTTATACTTGGTAGCCCAGAACTGGACCCAGAATTCCAGGTGTGGATAAATAGAATGAAAGTCGCTTGAAACTCATATGAAACTTCCAATCACTTGTATGAAGCTACCTACGATAATTTTCAGATAAAAAGACTACCCCTCTTTTCCATTAATCATCTTAAAGCTGGTGATAGTCCAGGAAATGCCCTACCAGTCCTATACTATCTGCCAGGGTTGGCTGAAACCTTTGACGATTAAGAAAACTGATCTCTTCGTTCTTTTGAGGAAAAGTTAATGTCAAAATCTGACATTAGGTGATCTGGAGATACAATCTTGACCAGTCTGTATTTTGGTTTTTTTTTTTCCCATCAGAAACTAAACACAGGTTTCAAAGCAGAAGATTGTACTTGATCTTGCAATAGCTTCTAAAGGAATTGCTCAGACATCTGAAGCAAAATAAAACCTATGTAGTAAGCGCAAAATAGAAGAAGAAATGGCAAAATTGAAAGTGCCAATCAAGATTATCAGCAGAAGGGGAAAAAAATTTAAAATACTGTACTAGGCAGAAATTAGGCAATCAAAATTATCCATGCACAATAAAATTTTAAGAAAACAAAGAAATTTTGGAAGCATATGCAATTAATAGCAACTTATCTCTAAATGGAAAAATTCTGAAGTCAGTTAGACAATAATTTTACTGAAAAATTACCATTTTTTTTAATCAAGTAACACTTGAGTGTTAAGAGTATACCATAATTTATAGTGCTACCACATTGTAGTTACTTCTGATGTTTTTGCATGCAAAATTACATTTTTGTAATACATGCATGTGCTAAATTACATTATTGACAGTTGTAAGGTATATTTATTTTACGATGAAACACATTATATAAATCTGCACACACTTCTATGTGAACATGAAAACATCTGTAAAAAACTAGGTGCCATTTGTCCAACTTGCTTTTATATCTGCATGTATTATAAAGGAGGACAAAGCATGTTATAAAAGAGGACAAAGAGTATCCTGCAAATTTTAGGCTTTGTCGGATAAAATAGAAAAACTAGCAATGAAATAAATAAATAAATAATAACAAGACTGCCATTAAAGCAAGAATTATTTTCTATTGATATACAAGGGCATCCTATAAAAGGGAAGTTGAGGTTCTTCTCTAGTGAGTGTCCAGAGAGGTATTTGATATAGTACCATAAGCCTTCTTATGGATAATAGGGGCAAGAACAGATGTATCCTTGTTGAGCATGAATATAAACAAAAAGAAATGACAAAGAATTCATCAATTTATCACAAAAGGCAGCAGTAGGCCTGATCTCATGTCAAATTCTGCTGATGATCCCTAGCATGTGCTTGAACACACAGGTAAACTTTTTGAAAGATGGTTGCCCAATATAAAAATAACTTCAACACTTGAGGTTAGATTTATGAATCTACAAATTGGCACCACAGTAGGTAGCTTTTTGGCATTCAGCTCCTGAAACAAAAAATCGATAGCCAGAGTGAAAGTAAAGAACAATATGATGAAGTGCCTTTGTGGTGAAAGAAGGAAGCTCCCTGTCTCCTCCTTTCCCACCAGACTTTGTGCACAGCCACTTCTATAAGGTTGCCTGAGACAGATTTCATGCTGGCACTTGTGAGTGCTTATTGAGCCAACCTGAGGGTTTTCGGGTGACAAGGGTTACAGTACAAGCAGTTACACCCTTTGGAAATCCAGCCCTACACCCTGGTCCTCTTGTGCTCCTGCTTCAGTGTACTCATACAGATGTGGTGATAAATTCAGGAGAGCTACACTGCCTCTCAGAGAAAAGCAACAGTCACATAAGTCTGTCAACAAGTACTAAAGCTTTGAGGGGTTTATTTTATGGATATGGGTCTGGAAAACTTAATACAATATTTTTGTGCTTTCTTGCCTTAGGAGACTGGGTACAAATAGAGACAAACAAGTGTTTTAGACCAGGCTAGGTTGAAAACTTTCAGCCTGTCTCTGCTTCGCTCTAACTGCTGTTACCATGCTGAAAAACTGACGGTTTTCCTCTTTTGGAGACTCATTTAGTAGGAAGAGGCAAGCTGGGGTAAAGAAAAATGAAGAAAAAAGGGGAAAGAAAAGGACAAAAAAAGGACACCAGGATAAGTTCAAACCTGTGACTGTAATAAAAATACTGCTTTGGAAAACAGAAATATACAAAAAGCAAAAGTACTGTAAAAGTCTTGAAGTAACAGTTAATAGGAAGTCAGCTATATTTCAAAGACTATGCCAGCAAGAAGAAAAACAATAACTTTGATATTATTTTAGGTGCAAACAGAGGTGCATCAATCATATACCAGACATGTATTAAGACCTACCTAAATGGCAGAATAATGACTTTGCCCCATATTGTTGAGCCGTGGGCATCACAAAATTTACAAAATGTGAAGAATTCAGAATAGAAAAACCCAAACTGAGATTCTGTATAATCTGACCTTTGAGGAAGGAGCCCAAGTAAGGCAGAAATTTTATATATCCTGCCTAATATATGTCAAAGAGAGAAAACTTTGAAAAGTATGAATATAAAGCCATGAGAAAAATGACTTAAAGTCATCCAAGGGGGCATAAATACAATAAAAGGGGAACTACAAGGGAATGTATAATTTTCTAGCCTTGAAACACATTCAGCTATACAGCAGTTTTATAAAACAGGGGAAGAAAACTCAGCCTTCCAATACCTTCACCCTATATTCTCTTCTTGAAGTACAATAAAAATTTGAAATATCAGAAATAAAGTAAATCCTGCTAAAAAAAAAAAAAAAAAAACCCTCAAAAAAAAAAAAAAAAAAAAAAAAAAGAAAAGAAAAAGGGTAGTGGTATGGACAGGACACCTGAATCAAATCTTTAAAAAATTGCCTTGGAAAAAATATTAAAAAACATAGCAGGGAATAATGTTTTATTGGTAAAGAAAATGATAAGATGACTGAATGGAATTACCATTGCCAATTTATTTAAAGCCATCTATGTTCATATTCAAATATGCAGTAGTATCTTTCACTGAAACAAGCTAAATTATTATGGACAGGGATCTATAATTCAATACTTCTACAAGATCAAAAACTGAGCATAAAACTAGCTGGGGCAAAAGTGTTTTGTCTTGGTTTTTTTATCTACTTTAACACATACAGCATCAAAAAACTCTTGAAGTAGCTATAGTGACAATAAATTTTTAAATATCACATTGGACACTTATATGTGCTCTTCAGAAACGGGGTGAGGGGAAGCTCCTCAGGAAATAGACATTTATCCTTCAAAATCAATCCAGGTAAAGGACTTTTTTGACTGCCTGAGAAATAATGTAGCATAATCCAAGCAGTGAGAATGTAAGGAGATGAACAGAAGGTAAACCACTGTGAGGCTACTAAAACAGAGTAATAGCAGTCAGTCACACTCCATGCATGGCAAGCGTGCAAACACAATCTGATATCATAAAGGCATTTGATGAAAGAGGTAAATGAGACAGAACAAACAAAAGTACTATTTTTGAACAGTCAGTTTCCTTTAGCAGCAGCAGCAGCTTGTTCTCTCTCCCTCAAAGGAAAATCTCTGCCCTCTACCTTGTTTCAACTTTTAAAATTTTTTGTAATTTATCTGATATTAGCATCCCATTTGGTGAAGTTTCAAACTGAAATGAAACCTGTTCCAAACTACCCCATGTGATTACAGATACTTGGTGAGCTGCTTCTCATTTAACAACAAGGGGAAGCAGCAGCCAATACCCCATGGGCCTCTGTCCATAAGGGCCCCTGAGGCAAGAACTGCTGCTGTTTTTGAACGTGGATGAGCTACAGTGGATTATTGACTCAGTTTAAGGACAAGTGAGAAGTTCACAGAACTGAGTTCACAAGAGAAACTTGAAATTAATTAAGATTGTGTCACTTTGATATCTCCTACCCCTCCACCAGAAAAAAAGAAAGAATAGGAAAAAGATGGCAAGAGATTTTCTTGTATTTATTGGGTGTAGAACCAACAGCTGCTAGAGGATTTGAAGAACATGAAACAGGCTTGAATGGAACAGTCTGAAAAATTTCTTCTGCACAGGGAAATACTTTGTGCAACATGACCAAACACTATGATGTATTAAAGCACACAGCTGCATGGAAGCAGAAAGAACATTTCAGGACAGAATAGCACATGATACATTTTAAACAGAAAGATTATGGCGCACATTGTTTCCGAGGCTAAAATTAAACTTTGGTAAATATTGTAGTTTTAATGGCCACATTTATATTGTGGCAAAAACAGAATAAGAAATTCTGACTAAGAAGTTTTTCAGTAGGTATTTACATGTAAAAGTAGTACTATTTGTGATTTCTTTATTAGGTACCATCTTTCTCCTTTGTGAATTTACATCTGGGCAAAGACATTGAATAATGAGGCCCAGAAATGGTACTATACAATGAGACAAAGGATTGTAAAGAGCTAATCAAACAAAAAAATCAGCTTGAAGCCAAAAGGAAGTAGTACACAAAAAATATTTTTTTGTTTTCCTCTTTCACAAACCACACTGTAAGTTGGGGCAAATGTAATGTAATTTGAATTAAAATTTACACTGAATGAAAAATCCAGGGATTACACAAACAGCTATTTCACATTTAATATTACCATACATGGATATAAATATAGTGCATTTAGAGATATAAATTTGAAAGCAATATAGCTTCTTAAAATTTTGTGCTAATCCCCTTCACTCACTGGTATGTTTTAATCAGATTGACCTATAATATATAATCAGACCATTTCCATTAGGAAACATGCATGATTTTATCCATTTCATCTAGAACTTCCAATCACTTCTTCCAATCACTGCAACCTAGTTCTTAACCAATGAAAGATTTCTTGTCTAATAAATTCCTGTCAAAATCATTTCAGATCAGGAATCTAACATGAGTTCTGAGGAAACAACCATGACATCCTAAATACTGACTTTTGTTACAAAAAAGTGCTTCATTTTACCTTTTTCTTATTCTTATGTTCCTAATAATAAATATGTTTCAATATTTAAATATTATTTGAAGGAAAGTTTCTGTTTTATTTTCTTTTTTTTTAGTTCATTAGGAACAGATTAAAGTAAAGCTAAGCAATATCTGTGTGTATTTCACTTCGATGTTACAGGGCCCATCTGTGTATGCACTATTTAATATCCCTTTCTGTTTTGACTATGATTTTTGAAGGAAAACTAGAACTGAATTTAAGGTAAATTAATCAGAAAATAATTTTTATTTATTAAACAGATTGAAACATATAATCTATCAAGAGGACATTTGATTTCTAACATGAATATCCAATAAAGCAGTATATCATGGACTAGAAACCATCTTTTGCATCCCATGCTATGCTTACCCATTAATACAAGCTTCAAATTCAAAGAAAAAAGGTTTTAAAAGAAATCAAGCAGTAACTCTGCCTACATCATCAGCAAACTCTACAACTGTCCACTTAAAATTCCATTCCTAAACTCATTTTCTGCACCATTCATTGTAAATGAGAACATAAAAGTGTTTTATAAGACTGAGTACAACCAGAAGATGCTTCTATTTTTTGGCAGACAAAATTGATCTCTCGTATGGTCAAAGCCATTTTCCTTCTTGGTGTTTTTTTCAAGGGCTAGAGTTCAGACAATCCAAAACATGCATTTATATATTCATATATCAAGAAAAACCTTTGCCAGGAAACAGTAAGGATGAATTATGTGTAAAATATGAACTCATAAATCTGAGGTATTAGATTTGGTTGTGCTGCAAAAAATTCAAACGTGTTCTTACCACAAAGTCCACTAATGTAATTTTTCCACATTTTACAGGTTTTACAATTATCTACATCTTCCAGGATTTTAAATTATGCTTTTCTTTTACACTGATATATTGTAAAATTTAAGTTCATCAAACTTGTACATACAATTAAGAAAGCAAAATTTTCATGACCCTGCTATTGCCCCACTGACACTTTATTATTGATTTCAATTTGAAATTCTTATAATTAATAATGAATTCTGTGAAAAAAAGGAAAAATTTTACCTCCATTGTTGATTCAAGACAAAAGATACTTGTCTGAATAGAAATGCATCACTGAATTATATTTATAAGCATGAATGTTTGCTAACTACCTGCGAAAAATTTTCTCATAAAATGCAGAGTAAAATTCTCTCAACTATATTTCAATGCTCAAAATAGGTTAACCCTCTCAAAATCAATAAAGCTCATTTAACTTGATTCCAATAGAGTAGGATTTACTTTCTTAGATTTAGCAAAAGGGTATATTTCCACAGAATTTCAGAGCAGAGTTTTCTAGCCTTTGACAGTACATGAAGACTAATTTTGCACCTAGAAAAAATGGCAAAATTTGCTATTGCAATCCAAATCTTTCAGATTCACCACTCTAATGTCAGTTTTCAATATAAAATATTCCAAAATTATTGCTAATGGTAGCATTTTTTGGCTGCAGCTGAAAAATTGTAATACTGTAGTGGGAGAAGGTGAAATATGATTTACCTTTTCCTGGGCTCATGAAATACCCTCAAATCTTGTTTCAAAACTTCTAGCTTTAATACCTGGTGTTTGTGTCTATCAGAAATTATTGCTGGGAGATACTTGGAGCAGCTCTGATCAGATGACTCCAGAATAGGCTCTCTCCCAAGAATCTGTTTTCTGCCAATGTCAGATATGGAATACTGAGCTGAATGGACCTTTTCCATCATCTGGTATTCCCACATTTTTAAGATGAATGTAAGTCAGAAAGAAAATATATGGAAGCAAGCAAGCAAACAAATAATGTTTCTCAGTAGTCGCCTTTACCTATCCATACATCAGACAGACATTTCCATTTGTAGGAAAATTAATTATAACTTCCAGTTCTGAGTGTGCATGTGTGCATGTCCACATATATTGTGTGTGTGAATATATATACCAGCATGTCAACAGCTGGTTGTGACTGCAGTTGCAGTCTCATGCTGGATGAAATAGATTTTTTTTAAATAGAAAAAACCAATATTGTAATTTATTTTAATTTCCTGGCATCCAAAGAGATTAATTAATCTATTTTAATGACACCTACCTGGATGAATTAAATTTCAATTAGACTTTGATTAGAAAGAGATGACTAGAGGGGCTGCCACTAAAAGGAGAATAAAATAGCCAGTAAGACTGCCCTAGAGGATTGTGAACAAACCACAAACCAGAGGATAGGTCTGGTGTCTGACATTTTCAGTGCCTTTTTAATTGTAGCATCTTTCACCATATATACTTGAAGAATTACATCTGATGCTTCTGTTATCTACCAAGGGCACTTTCAAACCTACAATTTTTCTACTCTACAATTATCTGAAATTCTTGCAAGTGTTAAGTCAGAGTGCATCTTTAGGCTTCCTGAAAGTAAGGACCAAGAGATAGTTCTCAATAAGTTAAAAATAAATATGATAAGTAAAACTTCCTGAAAATAACTTATAGCTGAAATAGAAAGTTACAAAAGGGCAAGGAATAAACATCAGACAGCAAAAGATGCATACCTTCCAAAGAAAGTAGTTTGAATATATATGGCATAATTCTGACCTGGACATAAAGCTGACAAGTAAAATGTTATTGTTTGCTAAGTCTAATCATACTTTCATAAAAAATTGCCTATACATGAACAGGAAAAAAACCCCTAAGTTTGCAAGGAAATTCAATACTACCTTAGCAAAGTGCAAAGAGCTAGATACTTCAGTGATGTTTCAGATAAGCATACAAAAAACCTCTATTTTTGAGTGCTTACACTGAATCCTGAATCATTTTTGCAGCAGTAGTTAATTGGACATCTTAGTTCCTGGGCTACATGGCAGTTCCTGAGTTATTTCCAAATTGCAGCACATACATCTATGTTTAAATTCCACTGCTTTGAATTTATCTTTTTCAAGTTCTGTTTTAGAAATGTGGCTGACCTGGCAGCTCCTGACTGCTTGATGTTACTGAGCTTTAATTCTGAATGCCATTAAAATTCTGCTTGCTCTACAGTCCCTCACCTCACTGTCACAAGCTCACAGAGAATGATTGTGGAGAGAAGCTCTGTCTGAACAGCTAAAACCCAGAAACAACCCAGCTGGAGTCCAAGTCTCCATTTATATCAGCAAGTGTGTTTTCCTACAGTGAGACTAGAAAATGGCATATACACATGCCAATAAATACATAACATAATATTTTGTACTTACATGATACCTAATAATCAAAGCATTTTCTATGCAGTGTTTAATCCTCAAATTACTTATTCCAAATATATCATTCTCCTAATTTTTGATACAAATAGAACCTTGTTAGAGGTCAAGCAATGGCTTTTCACAAAATGTCAAGATACGCTGAGTTGGAAGGGACCCACAAGGATCTTCGAGTCCAAATCCTGTCCCTGCCCAGAACCAACCCCAAAGAAATGAGTTTAGTTTTGGGCAGCACTTTTTAAAAAAGCCTTAACTGGCTTACTAAAGGTCACAATGGAGAAAAAGTTTAGAAACAGAAGATATTTGGTCTAAATCCAAGTGTAAAATTGTGCCTGTGATCATTACATATTTGGCACCTTTTAAGAAAATGTTAACAAAAATTACCTGGAACGGAGAGACAACTTTCCTTGCTTAGGTCAAATGCAGCAGCAGTTAAAGTGACAAAGGTATTTCTGTAGCCAAACCAAATGTTTGTGTAGTAGCAATGGTTAGATGAATCAGAAATAAAGAGCACACTGCAAATAGACCATCTGAAATAATGAATAGACACTGAATTTATTTCTAAAGAATATGGTGGGATGGTCCATCTGCCTCAGTGTTGAATTACCGCAAGACAGAAAATGGAAAAAGTAGGAAGAAGTTTATTCTAGTTCCCTCAGGCTAAAAGATCTGGACATCACTAAAATGTCTAATGCCTGTCTCACTGTCAGGAATACTAGTGGGAACACACCGAAAATATATTTAACTAAGAGATCTTCCTGTGTTATTATGTTAAGGCAGGCTTTCTTCATGCTTCAGCAGTGTCAGCAGAGAAATTAACATTTGGGAAATCGTCAGCCTGTGATTCAAGGACATTTATCAACAAGTACACAATTTTCTTTCTGTCAATTGAGTCTAAAGGAAGAAAGGAAGTCTTAATTTTTAAAATGACTTGTTAATCAATTATTTACCAGAGAATAGAGTTGCAAGCATCTGAAAACTGAATGTTCAATTTGAGCTGTCTGCAATCGTGAACTTCTGGGCACTGCTGTTTATGAGCTCTGGAAGAGAAGGCTAAAAATATTCTTCAAAATCCTTACAATTTAAAAGCAAAAACTAATTGCCATGTATGTTCCTCCTTGGTCTTCCATGACTCCCAGTGCTTTTAGGACACACTACAATGAAAGACTGATGCCTGTGCTCCCAGGTGCCCAGAAAAAGAACAGCTTATTGGATGACAATAAACAGAAGATCTGGGTAAGGAAAACTTATTTTAATTCTTGAAAAATTCAAAATAATTTCATTTTTACCCTAAATATAAATAGTAGCCACACCTAAGCTCTTAAAAATTAATAGAAAATATTTACATTTGTTGTGGTTTGAAAAGCAAATTAGTGAGACGCTCAAAGTCAGAACTACAATTTAATAGGAAAATTAAAATACATGCAATTGTTACAAAAACGCTGATAGAGTCAACAGATACAGATACAAACTGACACCCTGTTGGTCAGGGTGTCGGTAGCAGTCCAGGGATAGATGTGGCTCTGTTGAAGCAGTTCCCTGAAGGTTCGGTGAAGAAGCTGCCCTGTGCTGCTCAGGATCTAAATTATATTCAGAATGGAGATGCTTGGTTCCCCCCCCCTGGGCGGGGCATCTCACAATGGGAATGGTGCATTCCATCAGTGGAGCTTAATGGCCCATTAACAGAGAGAACTTCGTGAGACCCTCCCTGCTAATGGCCCACCAGCTGGCCCATTGGAAGTCCCGCCCTGGGGCCATCAAGGATGGCTGAGGAACACTGCCCCACGCGGCCCCGAACAGCCCATGGGGGATGGTGATAGAATACACACTATTGTAACACAAGACAACATTCTTCCGTCTCCTAGTCTTCATAAGTCTCAGGATTTTATGTGAGAAATTTTTCATTTTGAGTTATTGATCTGATGTTCACTGCAAATCAGAGACCTTTTGCAACCTTTTAAAACTTGGGTTTGCAAAAAGGATTTTGATTTTCACACAAATTTAGACAGCTTATTTACACTTGTATTTTTCTCTCACAGGAAATTCCTGTTATAAATAGTCAAACAGGGAGAGCTGACTTTTTGGATTAGTTGCTCTGTGAAATATTTTTAACCATAGTTTCAGGAAAACAGAGTAGAGTAATGCAGAAGGAGTTGAAATGATAATTTTCAATGTTCAAATGTTACTTTTAACTTTATTATCACATCTAATGAGAATGCTTCCCCCTTTCTAAACAATTTCTTTATTATTACCATTTCCAGATGAAGAGGGTTCTCTGTCTTTTCCATACTGCTTGCAAAAGCAATCTGTCTGTAGTCAGGCCTGAAAAAGAAAACTCCTTTATAAGGGAAAGGGAGGTTAATGTTGTTCTGCTGCATGCATTTACTCACTTTCAAAAAACTTATTGAAGGGTGGTCTTGAGATACTTCAATGTCAATTAGTGTTTGTTCAGTAAACCAAGTTGGTTACTGCAATCCCTTGTTTTGATTTCAAGTCACAGAACCATGGAATAGTTTGGGTGGAAGGAACCTTACTGACCATCTAGTTCCAATGCCCCTGCCAGGGACAGGGACACCTACAATTAGATGGGATTCAATGCCCCATCCCACCAGCCATTGAAGCCGTGCAGGGCTGGGGCCTTCTCGACTTCTCTGGGCAACCTCTTCCAATGCCTCACCACCCTCACAGTAAAGAATTTCTTCCTATCATCTGACATAAATTTCCCTTATTTCAGTTTGAACCCATTACTCCTTGTCCTATCACTGGAGTTCCTGATGAAGAGCCCCACTCTAGCTTCCCTGTAGGCCCTCTTCAGATCCTGGAAGGTTGCTGTGAGCTCTCCATGCAGCCTTGCCTTCTATGGGCTGAGTAGCCCCAAATCTCTCAGCCTGTCTTCATAGCAGAAGTGCCCTAGTCCTCTTATTAACTCTATGGCCCTCCTCTGGACTTGCTCCAATAGTTCTATATCCTTCTTTTCTTGTGGGCAGCAGAACTTCACGTAGTGCTTCAGGCAGGGTCAGCAAGCAGAGCTGAGAGGAAGAATCACATCCCTTGACCTGCTGGCCACACTCCTTTTGATGCATCCTTTTACGATTATTCTTGCAATCCTCCCCACAATCCTTTCTATGTATTTCAGAAGCATAGGCAATTTTTCTTATATGGTGATGCAACATATTCAACACTGTGGTCTGTGCAGTATGTTTCTACACATGTACACACCGTATAAAATATTCAATAGCTTGCTGCTTCAAATTTATGTTGCATCTATATGAAACTACACAACATTGGAAAGCTGCAGTGCATAGTTTTACTCTAGAGCACATTAAAGCTTGCAATGCATTGTTCAGAATTTACTTTCTTTAAACATGATCATGGTCTCAATTCACATTACCTGAAGTGATTTATTTGTAGGAACCACTTTAATGATGACTGCTTATGCTCACATGTTCATTAATACTGGAAGCATGAGTGGCTGCACGAGATTGGAAGTTCAAAATGGACGACTGTAATTTCTAGGTGAATTTGATACTATAAATTAACATGCAAGGAATTGCAGTGAGCTGCTTTTATGAAAAAATCAATAAACTCTTGTAATAAAAATGGTAATAAACATGCTAGTTCAGTAAATAATGAAAAAAGTAGATTATGTGCTTTATTGGACTAATTAGGAAAAGCTTTATAGGATCAAATGTTCCCATCAAAATTAAAGAAATTTCTTTTTGAAAGTGTCATGAAAATAATTTCCCTTTTCTTACTGAACTCTGCAAACTACTGGAAATTCATTGAACTGTAGCTCTTCCACAGACTTTATGGGTTTTTTAAATGTGATTTTAATTTGTTTAAGTCTGCAATGTCTGAAAATAAATGAAAAAATTCCACACCTAAAATTCTGTATGATTGCAGACATTCTACATTGTGCTTGGTAAATGTATCCAAAAAGAAATATAACAGATTTTTTAAAAAAAATCTTTTTTACCTTAAGGGAGCTTTCTGTGTTAGATAAAAGTTTTTTGCCCAGCTATGATTTAAGATATACATTCAGCATAGACAAAACACATGAAGGAGAAAGAGTTTGCCTGTTTTTTTGAATGAAATTAGAATTGCATCTTGGCTTTCCTTTAAATATATGCTTAATTTGTTTTGCTGAATCAAGTTGAAAACAGTTACCCTTGGAAGGTGTCTTACCCTGCTCCCAATTAGTTTAATAGCAACTGCCAAGGATTTGAAGTATTCTGAGAACACATTTATTTTGTCACTCTCTTATTTCATGATTGGCTGTTAGTGACAAAATATATTCCTGCACAGTCACAGTTTCAAATGATTCTCTTTTAATTAGTCTTACTCAAAACCATCTGTGACTGATAGAAATAACAATGGTTTCAACTTCTTTTCATTATGAAGCCTGAACTTTATGTATCTTGTCCAGAAGAACAATTGTTTATGCCACAGCCTGTCCTAATGCCTTCAAAAATCATTAAGTCTTTTCTGACTTGTAAGAAAACCAAAGGGCTAAAATAAATAACCTGTAAAATGCAGATGCCTTTAAAGAGGTGCAACTTCTAGTCAGGCAGAAGTTCAGATTGCTGTTTCTTACTTTCATGAGAGAATAAAACTTTTGAGATTGATATTTCCTATCTTTAAATTTTAATTTATCATATTACATTTATTTTATGCTGGATCAAGGACCAACTGCATTCATGCCTGGATGGGCTAAAGAAATGAGGTAAAGGAAAATGTGTTTTTTTACAAGAAGTAACAAGAACAAATCCAAAATCTTTTTTCTGGTACCTTAACGCATAAAAATTCACATTTTCTGAAAACCCTTATCTATTTTGTGCACCAGGTCCATATTAGCTATATATTTAATCTTCTATTTAATACAGCCGCAGGCAATGAGATGTGGGTTTTATACCTTGATAAAGTCTACAACTAATCAGAGGCAACACAAGTCACCAGTCAAACCAGTAGAAAAATGAATGGAGAACATGCAACTGGCTTTAAAGTCTCTCAAGAAACTTCTTTTAGCTTTTATAAAAAGAGCAGTCAAAAAGAGACTTAAGCAGAAAATCTAGCTGTAAGGCTGGCCTTCAGGTACGTGACTGGGTGCCACGGGGAGATCAGCCATAAGGGATACTCCAGTTGCTGTAAGAGGAGGGCAGGTATGTGCACAGGAACCAGAGGAACAGAGAAATGGATTTATCAGATTCAGGCTTGATATGTACATCATACCAACCAACCGAAAGAACTGCTCTGTTGAATGTAATCTAATCTTGGTTGGAAATGTTAGGTATTACTGACTTATATATTCTCTGTACCTTAAAATAAAAGCCCCCCCAAAAACGAAGCAAAGCAAAACAAACCCAAAAAGCCCAATAATAGAACAAAACTGTTCAATGTGATTTTTATGTAAATTTATTTTCTCCTGCAGAAAATATAGAAGCGGTTGTAGAGAAAATAAAGGAGAATATATTTCAGGGTAGTGTAGTCTGCAAGGAATATAAATAAGGTTTCAATAGCTTTGAGTCTCAAAATCATATATGCAAAATCTCTAACATTTTTAATTTTGCTCACACTGTTACTGTTTAATTGTCTACAATGTCCCCCTAAATTAATACCAAAATGTCATTATAGTCCTTTGTAATTAATTTTGCTTTCATTTTGATTAGTTTCATTCTGGGGCCAATCCATGGCCATTTAGTTCAATGAGAGCTGGAACGATCTCATAATTTGCCAGTTGCAAATTTTCAAAGTATTGCTTTTTTTCCAAAATATTCTGTTTTTCTTGTCATAGGGAAATATATGCTTTTAATCACCACCATGTTTTCCTGTAAATCCTGTGCTAAGTGCCATGACATATCAGCAATTAAGGACCCAAATGGTTTAAAACACTATTTCTTTCCACAGACTCACTTAAAAATAGAAAGAGAAGCATCTCTACTCAGACACATTTTTACATAGGATAGTTATTACAGTAATGAGGTATTTTTAAAGAAAGCTATAGCAAACATAATTTTTACTTGCTACTTGGTAAAACAATGAAAGCACACACAGGCATTCAGGAGTCACTAGTCATTCAAGGATGGTGAAACCTACTAATTCAATATAAAAATGTGAACTATCTTTCTATTTTTCCCATGTATCATTTTTTATAACATATTCATCTTAATGTTCTAACAATAGCTATAGTTAGATGAAGTTGGTAACCACATTTAGGTTAATACTTTACAAGTTCACCTTCTACTATTATATAATCTCAATTAATCAGTACATTTCATACTGTATTATTCAATATGTGCAATGAATCAGGAGGATTATGACTAGAAAACTTTTCTGGAGAGTTTGCTTTTTCTACATTTTCTTCTGTAATAAAATAGCTTATTGATATAACTGAAATTATCAAAACTTAATCACATCACATGGTAAGACATTTTTTCTTTTTCTCAGAAATCCTTCAGTTCTTTAGTGCTTTATATGTGGTCAGAGTAACTTCCTCTTCTGTATAAAAGTCATTTTTTTGCAGTCAAATTATTGAATTGGTCACATGAGTCTTCACCTCCTTTTTTCAATTCGTTTACTCAACTTGGAACATACATTTCTATATAGCCTGAAATACACTATATTCTAATAGAGTTCATTACAGTTCATAGCTTAAATAGAGGTCCTACTTGCCTTTTCCACTTCCTTGGGTTTACATGGCAAAATTTTGGTAGTGGAGGTACTGCAGAAGTGGCCTCTGTGAGAAAGTATCAGAAACTTCCCCCGTGCCTTGACAGAGCCATTTCCATCCAGCTCCAAGATAATCCTGTCTCTGGCCAAAGATGAGCTCATCAGAAACATTGGGATTTAAGATGTTTAAGAAGGGGGACAAGTATTCAGTGGCAGCTGGGAGAGAGGATAGAATATCTGAAAGAAATAGTCCTGCAGACAGCAAGGTCAGTGGAGAAGGAAGGTAAGGCCTGAGGCCCCCCTGAAACTCGTGGTGCAGCCCATGGTGAGAAAGGTTTGTCATGCAGCCCATGGAAGTCCAAGGGGATGCGGAGGTCCACCTGCAGGCTGTGGAGGACCCTCTGCTGGAGCAGGTGGATGCCCAAGGGAGGCTGTGACACTGTGCGAAGCTCATGCTGGAGCAGGTCCCGGCAGGACCTGTGGCTCCACAGAGAGAGAAGCCCACACTGAAGCAGGTTTGCTGGCAGAATTTGTGATCTCAGGAGACACACCCTGAGGAAGTTTGTTCCTGAGGGGCTGCACCCTATGGAATAGACCATGTTGGAGCAGTTTGTGAAGCACTGCAGCCCATGAGGGAAGGATCTGTGTTGCAGAAGTTCTTGAATGACTGTGTCCCTTGGGTGGGCGCACTGGAGCAGGGGAAGGGTGTAAGGAGAAAAGAGAGTAAAGAGTATTAGAGACATGTAATGGACTTACCTAACTTACTTACTTACTTAGCTTCTATTCTCCTGAGGCATGGCGGGGGCGGGGAGTAGAACTGGGAGTAAAGTTTAACCTGCAAGAAATGGAGAGGTATGGGGACAGTGTTTTTAGATTTGTTCTTATTTCTCATCATCCTATTCTGTGTGATTGACGGTAAGTTGCATTTGTTTCCTAAAGCTGAGTCTGTTTTGGGCATGACAGGTAATTGGTAAGTGATTTTTCTTTCCTTATCTTGATCCATGAGATTGTTGCAGTACTTTCTGTCCTTGTCTTGTTGAGGAAGAGAAGTGGTATAGAAGCTTGGTGAACAGCTAGTGGCCAGCCAAGGTCAAACCATCACATCCACTTAATTTTTTTTCTTTCTTTCTTTTGAGGTAATCTAAAAGGTTCTTCTAAGTCTCTAATAGAGACTAAAACTCTCAGATAGTCTAAGAAAAATACTGTGAAGGCCATGCCAGCACATATATATGAGTGCATAAATGTTCTGAAGTGTGTCTAAGATGTTTGTATTCATGTAGTCCTGAAGACATTTTAGAATACCTGAGGTACAGCTTTCTGCTGATGCCCAGTTTGCAGAACCTTCTCTTGGACTTTTTTTATCTGTGTAGGCACAGTTTGGGAAACGAAAAGAAAGGTTTTCCTGAAGTACCAGTAGTGTGGGGAATATTGCCATTCAAACATATGTAGCAGCTACTTTGCAAGTACTAAAAGTTTTCTTTACTTGGTTTCATTTTCTTTTACATTAACTAGTTAAGCAAGGAAGAAACTAATTTTCTGAGAACTTTCTTCCAACCATTTCCAAGGGCTTGTAGGGGTTTGTACCCTACAGGTCTCTGTCATATCAGCCACCTGATAGAAGAAACTATAATATAATGCATATCTCAGTTAACATTCTCAGCTCATGTCCTCAAAGTTAGTTTTAATTTTAGTACTATAACAGGAAGACATAGACTCCTATCTGTTAACTGGAATATTTTTCTAATTTGATTTTGATAGTATCTAGTAGTTTAGTAAATAGGGATAGTAAATTGGGTCATAAATTAGGATGATCAACATTCATTATTCAATGCAACATTCTTTTTCATATTTTCCAGCTGAGAAGAAGGAGATACCTTCCCAGTTTTTGTCCCGATGAATGTTAAGTCTAAACCAGCATGGCTGGCAACAAACCTGGATGCAAACATTTCGTTTTCTGACCACTATGTTTCACTGATAGTGCCCTGATGTTATTTCCACTGAGGAGCTGAATATTATTGCCAGTCCCCAGATACACTGGTCCACTTTTCTCCAAGATGGACTGTCTACTGTTTTTATCTTTTTATCAGTATCCTAACTGATTATCATAGAATTTCTTCACTGGGGATAGCAAGGCAAATTCCAGCAGAATGATGTTAATTCTGTTCAAATTAATCAATTACACTGTTTGTATAGATCTTTAAAACACTCACAGAATGCATTGTCTATGCCAATCAATACATCATTATAGGCACTATCAGATCTCAGTTTCTCAAACATTTTAAAAATATTTTCCCAGTAAAAACAAGACAGAAAATGTGTTAACTCCTGAGTTTCTAGGCTTAAAAGTGGAAATTGGACAAAAGTGTCTACAAAGCAAACCCGAACCAGGAAAGGAAACTATTAGCAGAAGAGATGCCACTTTCTACAGGATGGGACATGCATCTGGACAGTGTCCTGGTCTTGAGCTATTAACATGAGCTGTTGTACCACTAGCACCAGCTTCCAGCATGTGATAAATAAAAAAGATCCTCACAGGCAGGATATATCAACTTCATATCACATTAATATTGCACGTTGTACCTACAAAATTCTATGTAGCCAGGTAAAGTGGGATTATCACCTGTCACTGAGTACAAAGACAGACGCACAGCTACTGTTTATTCCTTATTGAAGCCTATCACTTCTCATTGTTAGTTAGGTTTCTCTTTTAGGTGCTATTTTCACTTTCTTTGACTACCAAGTCATCACATATAGAATTGGAAAAACTATCTGGATCATTGTAGGACTGGGATCATTATACATGGTTGTTACCCACATGTGATTAAAAATATAATATTTTCCACAGTAATCTGACTTCATTTTAACTTCTGAAGGTGATCTGTGATTCTTGTTCTTTTCTACCCTTGAAAGCTTGAGGCACAAACCACAGTAATTCCTCATTTTCTGTAATGTGTAACCAAAATATTTAACCAACAGGCATTTTACTCTCAAATTTTAATCTCAAGAATATTAGCCTCCTGTCTTCTTTTTTGCCTTGTTCCCCTGTGCAAATTGCACCCACCTATATCAATATTCCAGTTATGAATATTATCTCATGAACTTTGTTATAGTAATTAGGTGATAGTCACCATCATTCAGTAACATTCTAGGAAATTATTGTTCATATAATTCAGGCATTTAAGTACTTTAAGAAAATTATAATTAGTATAATAAACCTCATATTCAGTTGCAAACTCAATTCTGTGTATCTTGTACCTAGCAGACAAAAAATGTTACAATAAACAACACCTCTCCTCAACCCACCTGCATTCTAAGCCTTGTAACAAACATTGCCATTCTAGGGAGGGTCCAGGAAACTGACACTGTACCTGTTTAAACCCTTAGGAGGTAAATCAGGAGTCAAGCAGTCAACTCTATTCAAAGAAACCCATGCAATTGTCAGTAAAACACAAATCTTCTACAGATCTCATTTCTTAGCTTGTACACATCTTCCTTCCTCTGTGTCTGATCACAGCAGTTTGCCATCATGTTCTTTAAAATTCTTGTGGGAATTTATTGCCAATGCACTGTGCCCTGACGCTGAAAAAGAAAGTCCATTTTAAAGATTCAAAACACTACTTACTTCCATCTGTTTTCCATAAAAGATTATGTCAAGTAAAAGTCTTAACATAACAGTCTTAACATGTTGATTACATCTATGAAACAATGAAAGAATATTTCTACAAGATCCAGTAAAACTACTGTATATCTCTCAATTAGGTAATGTGAGACTTCAGAGTGCAATTCAATATTCATCTGTTGTATTGCCTGCGTGCATGGGCTATATTCTAAGGGTTTGCAGTTAGAGCAATAATTCCTTTGCTTTGAATGATTCTCTTCAGATACCAAGAATACTGATGCATGTGTAAACCTTTAGTGCAAAGGATAGACAGCACAAGGGGATAGAAGAAAGGACAGATTAGTAGAAAAGAAATTAGTTTAGATCCAGCACACCCAGTCAACCAGATGTTTCTCTGCTTCCATTTAACCTTCTGTTGTGTCTTGTTGCAGCTTCCAAAGAGAAAAGAGAGCATTTAGTCTAGGTGTTACCAGCAGCAATTAAACAAAAGCTAAGGCTTTTCTTTCCTTTTGCCTCGATTTTCGTTAAGTTTTGGGCTTTAACCAAACTAAGCAATAATAAAGGAAAAAAGGAGAGAAAAAATGGAAAGAAAACAGGGAACTGGTTTTTAGTTATTTTTTTGTTTTTTAGTATGTTCATTATATCTGCTGACTTTACATGAGCTATTGTTGCACAATTCCTCATTGGATCAGCCATTCCAAGATATGTCTAACAGAAGTAAAAATATTAAAAGAGGTTTGACAGATTTACAATGAGGCACTACGATGGGTCAGAGCATGTGAAAGGTGTATAGCACTGTACCCTAACACAGCATCTTAAGTTTTTTAGCCACATTTGAATGCTACAGCTATATGCCATATTTCTGCCAAATTTCTCTAACCAAAGATTCCGGACCACTATTTGAAACTATTTTATACATGTTAATATATATGTTTGGCACTTGCTTGTGATAATAAGGCATCTTCATGAAATAAAAATTATGGTAAAATATGCTTTTATATCATAGAGGAATAAAAGAATATTTTTAAGAAATCCCTTTGTAGCTCAAAACACTGACAAGGAGGAGCGGAAAGAAGGAAAGGAAAAGTACTTTCAAAGAACAGTTCAGGAAAAAAAGAGTGATTAATAATACAGCAGGACCCTCTTCAGGACACTCCAAAATATTATGTTCAGTGCTGCTCGTACCATCTAGTTTTGAAATTATTACACCTAATCAACTTCAAACATCTCCTCTCTTAAAAGAAAATGAGTCATTAACAATGCCAACAGATTTCTGCTGCTATATTCAGCTAAATTAGGGTGCTAAGAAAATAATATACATATTTATGAGAAGAGTTTCTACATAGAAGGATGCTATCAACTCCTAATAAAAAGAAAGAACACTTAAAAATATTTATAAGGTACTGAATAAATAAAGATAATGAAAATAGGTAGATAAACAACATCAACAACAGAAAAAAATCCGAAAACCATAGAAAATACCTTTTATTTCCTAAGTCATTTGTACAAAAGCCATTCTTATCGCCTTCTAGTTATTACAACCTGTTCCTCTTACCACACAGCTGAGACAAATAGAGCAATGCACAAAGATTCACGGACTTTGCAAGATAGCAAGATACAACTGATGTCTTTGTATATACACTGTGGGCTGGCACAGTGATTTTGATTATTTTCCTTTTATTTTTTTCCATTCAATATAGTTCAAAGACTTTCTGAAACTGCAATGAGACCATAGGCTTCAAGGTGCACAAAGTGTTTGTCATTGATGTCTCTTGTACTGCTGGTATTCTCACCGCTCTGTAAAAGTTACCTATTCTAATCCCATTTTCATACCAATGACCCCCTCCTTCCATGTACTCCCTCAAAACATATACACACAGAAAGTGACTATATATAGAACAGGTATGCAGCAACCCCTCACCTTCATGTATCCTTAGGTACCTGAAGACTTACTATTCCTTCATCCTTTCCCCTGGGGCTTTACTTTTTTTGACCTAAGATGCTCAGTGCTACTTAACAGGATTTGATCTTTCAACTATTTCTTTTTTTTTCAGTGTCCTACTCTGGACCATCTCTAGGTGAATCATACCTCTCTCAGAGCTCAGTGACAAAAGGCAGATACAATATTGCTATGAAATTGTGTGGGAATAAAGGAGAGGATTATTATCAGAGTTGCCTCTGTGATTTGTGACTATATGATTGATTGCATTCATTGTGATCCTTTAATCCTTTCTACAAAACTGAACAGTTTTTCATAAGTTTGCATTTGTGCACTTCATTATTTCTGAATAAATGTTGACTTTTTTGGATTGCATCCAGGTATTTCAGATTAATTCCTCCAACTAAAGACCATTTTGGATACCTCCTCTGTCTTCCTAGCACCCTTATGATTCATCCTACCAATTTAATAAACAGATTTTCCACTACACTATCCTGTCTGATAAAACACTGAGCAGAACTGAAGCTACCTTCAGATTGCTGTGATATACTGTCCAGTACCTCCCTCCTTTTTACCTGGGAACAGTCAATAAATGTGAATATTCTCTCAGTCATGCTCCTCAAATGTGTACAAAAGAATATCTTCTTATTTAGAAAAATATCATGGAAGATAATATTCTTAGACTTAATATCAAGATGGTATGGAACCTAATGTGTCCCTCATCTACAAAGCCTGTTAATTTTTTCAGAAATATATTTCCACTTTTTGACATCATTTGTTTACATGTCAGATACTACTCATCTACATGTTGTCTTCTAAGTGGTTTGTACCTTATTTGCTGAGATTTTGTTGTTATTATTTTATTTTTGCCCTCCTAAAAGATGTAGAAAAGAATTTTCAACCAAATGAGAATTCTCACATTTTACCAGAACACTTGTATTTGCTTTTTCCAAATAAATTCTAGAAGCAGCTTTCTTTCACCCAAGGCTTTGGGATTCATTTGAGGGGATTTTTGATTTTTTTTCAGTTTTTATATTCTATTTCCACATTATATGGTCTAGGTTTAATGTATACATATTTCCACAGTTCCCCACATTCCCATCTATACAGTTCATTAAATGTCTGCTTTTTTTATATATTTCAAAGTCTTGAATTTTGCTCTTTTCACCACCAAAACTTTGCGTGTCCCTGTCATCTCTTTCACCTTATGAATAGCTGATCCATATTTATCCCATTTATTTACAAATAAAAATTGTAGCAGAAATAATAATTATACCTTTCTACTTAAAAAAAAAAGGGTTTAGGGATTTTTCTTAACATGGAGTTTTTGGGGTGATACCCCAAACTTATAAAAGAAGTTTTCTTTAGTTCTCTATTCTGCAGAAGAGTACAATAATATCAGTTAATACTGGCAAAAATCACATTAAGTCTTATTTCACCCATTTTTACAATACCAGGCTATTGAATTATAACTTTTCAGAGAGTTTTAGAGAGTTAGAAAGCACATCCTTAAAAGTGTGGGTTACTCAGGGCTACCACTGCTACTGCTGCAAAAAGTAGATGAGAGAAGAAAATGCCTGTGCTATCTCTCACTAAACAAAAGAGAAGGTTACTAAGGAAATACACCATTATTCATTATAGGAATATGAGTGCCAGCATCAGTTAAGGAAGTATTGTTATGTGGAAATCAAACAGCCCGTTTCTTTTTCTATGTCCCAGTTTTACCCCTCACACACTCACCCAAAAGTTCTGCTTTGCCTCTGCCTTGACTCCGCAGTTGATGTTCGGTAATTCGAGTGCTGGATGCGTCTCACCCACCACAGCTGTGCCATGGAAACAACGCCATCCTTCCCATGGATGCACAGGTAGGGTCACGGTGCACAGTCTAGAAAATGCCATTAACGAGGGCATGTGCACTGTTTGTACAGCCCCTGTATCTGTATGGAAAACACCAAAGCCAGTGAAGCATCTCCTGCAGTCACAGACATGTAATCATTGTTATCTTAATATTTTAATGAGACTCATTAGCAATTTACTATACTGGAAATGCATTGCTTTTAATTAATTTCAGCGGAATGCTTGATATAGTGATTTGTTAACTGTTCCATAGGACATGCAGAAAAATGACAGGAAAGACAAGTTGTGTGCAGATTAATTCTGTTTCCACTAGGTTCGGGAAACAATGAAATCTACTAGATTCAAGCAGTACAAATCCACTATAGCTGCAGATAGTCATAGTTTAATACACACATGCCCTTCCTAAAACATGTATTAATTTGTTTGCAAATTGAAGGCTACTTATTCTAAATTCTGAAGTGAGCATATTTTAGATATAATTTGGAAGATTGAACTAGAAAAGTCCTCATTGTCTTCCATAATGTGAGTGGCATAAGTGGGATGTGCTGTAGTACTATTCATGTTCTAAGAAGACGACCTGTTGGCAACACACACAGAGTCTTTACCCCAAATGAACTTTCAGCTGTTTCAAAGAGTTAGCAAATTTGACCCTACTACTCAGCTGAATAAATTACTATTGGATAGCCAGAAATAGATCTCCACACTAAAAAAATAAAACTAAAATACAATAAAATATAATACAATAAAGAAAGAAAAATAAGATTAAATATAATGCATTAGAAAGAGTATTGCTTTTTAAGTGCTGCATACAAAAGTCTCACAAGAATGTGTCAACTCTAAAAACTTACAGCTGCAAGCAATATTAAAATATTTTACTTTAAAAGGAAGGCATATGCACTCACAGATGCAAAAATTCTGCTCCTTTTCCACAGCACTATTTCTGCAAGTTTTGGGGGGAGTGGTGGGGGGCAGTTTTTTATTTTACTTTTTGTCTTTATTTTTATTTTCTTTTAAATACTTTGAATCCTAACTCTCCAAAATACCATGTTTTATCTCTGAGTTTTCCTAATGATCATATAGCTGTCTGGGGATTTGGTTCCTTGTTAGCCTTTAGTCCTAAACAGCCCTGCTGAGCACTGTTGCTTTCTAATTATTTTAAGTGTATCAATTAAACCTTCTTCTTAGTGTTTACATCAGAAGCTTCTGTGTAAGAATTTCAGAAACCCTCACAGAAAGTCTTCAGTTCAGTTCAAAGACTGGTGACAAAGGTCATTAAAGAAATGACTGGAAGAAAAGGGCTTCTTTCTACACAGTCTTGAAAAGGGAAAGTATAACGAGAACACTACTCTGAATTCTCACTTTCTCAGCACTAGCTGTAGCCCTTAAAAATGCCTGATTACAAGAAATCTATTCAAAGACCTTTCTCTAACCTGAAATAAAACAACATTTAAAAAGTGCTTTCCTCCTTCTCCCCATCCTTAGAAAAAAAAAGGGGAAATATTTTGCCCTACTTCAGCTTGCCAGATATCAGCAGGAAATACAATACAGTAGAGAGGAAATCATCTAGGAGTTCCTGCAGTGTGTGGAAAAAACCTTCTGACACACCTGGCAAGGGAGCCAGCTAGGGAAAATGACTACAGGACCTGGGGTTTTTTGTGTACAGAGAAGGACTTGTGGGTGCTGTGATGGTTGGAGGCCATTTCAGGCATAACAATCCTGAAATTTATACGAATTTCAGCCATGAGATGTAGAATTATGTGAAGAATAGAATAACCCTCCTTCGAGTATTTCTGTTACATGCCTGCTTTCCCAATTGGAATGAAGCATGTACAGGTGTGCCATCATAAACAGAGCTATGATAACTAATCTATTTCATTAAGCTTAAACTTTATCAAAAATTTTAATTGAATGTTATAGAATTTGATATCCAATTTAATATTCACACTAATTATATGTATATGTGTACGTATATATGTGTGTGTATATATATAGAGAGAGAGAGAGAGAGTGCACAGGGTAGGGACACACTTAGATCTTGATAAAATAACCATACTTTTTACTGCCTCACTTATTTTCTCTTTGTTTTCATGCAACAGTTGCCGGTGATCTTGTTGTCTTCTCATGGGACTGCTCTGTATATGTCTGGTTTTGCATTCAGAGCCCTGAAACCTTCTCAGGGCTCATCAGATAGGATTATGACAATATTCATGTTAGGTCAGTGCAAAGGCCCATAGTGCCCAGAATCTCATCTCCCATGTTGGTTGAGGCCGGATTTTTGCAGGGGTGCATAGGTAAAGGAAAAGAAGTCAGACTCTTCTCTCAATGAAGACTCCTTTTGCAAATACAAGTTTTAGTGTCGTACCCACATCATTGTATTTAATAGCCCTTAATGGGGCTTACTTCCATCCATTCAGCTAATTGCTTTTAGTATTGATTTATATTTTGGCATCTAAAACATCCTGCAGCAATGAGTTACACAATTTAATTATGTATTATATGAAAAGCAATTTACACTTCAGCCTGATTATTTACTTGGGCTCTTGCTGGTTTTTGTGTCATGAATGGTGAATAACATATCTTAAATCACTTTTGACCTGCCATTCTTGACTTCATATATTTCAATTATACCATCCTTACTCATCCCTTTTCCAAATTTGAATAACCTTGCTTAGAAAATTTCTCCTTGTATAGAAGTCATTCTCTATGGCTCATTATCAAAATTACCCTTGCCAGTACCATTTTTAATTCTGGTGATCACAGCTCAGTAGAATACTGAGCTTTACACTTCTCTAATTTTACAGAAGAACAACACACAGTAAATAATATGTGCAACACCACACTCTGTATTGGTTAACACCAATATTTTTTTCCTCTTTAGGATAGTAGTGATTCTATGCAGGTATCTTGCTGGTAATCTCATGGCAGCTTAATCTCTCTAAGAATGTTGCTGAGACAATTTTGCAACAGATTCTTGCAAATGCATACATACTGTACCACCCATATCAAATTTATTTGTGTGCTCAAGTGATGTCTTCATACAATAAATGAAAGTGAAATGTGACTCCCCTTTACAAAAACCACATTAGCTGTTCTCCATTGCATCATGTTTATCAATGCATTTATTAACGCAACCATTTTCTAGCATTTCAAAAGGTTTACTCAACATGAAAGTGAGATTAAGTTTCCTGTAATTCTGTGAGTCTTAAATATTTTAACTCCTCATTATCCAAGTACCAAAACTAATTAGAAAGGTTACCTACAAATCACGACTTGTACACAATTAGCAATTATCAATCACAATTAACTATAAGTTTAGTTTTCTCTCCTGAAACTCCTGTTTGAAAATGTTTTGATCATGGTGATTTATTGCTACATGTCTATAATTTTTTCTACTGTTGCTACAACCTGAAACTGAAGGATGAGTTCAATCTATCACTGAGCTGTACAATTACTTTGGAGCCCAGCTGTTAGAGCAGTATTTTGACAACCCCTCCTTAGCTTTTGCTCAGTTTCTAGTTCTAGTGGATACTGAAGCTCTGTTTAGAACTCAGTTGTTCTAGAAATAAAGTCTATTTTCATTTTATGAAAACCTTATTTTTTTCAAACACACAAATACCTGCTAAGTTACTCTTGACATGACTGTTACATGAAAAGATTGAACATCTGTAACAGTACATAGAATTGTTTATTAAAGCTGAAGATTGTTCTTTTCATTATTCTACACATGTAAAGAAATCAAACATTGCCAATTATATTCTGTTCATGCTTCAGGTTTGTTTTTTCTGTGAAAACTTCAAACTTAGGGAATGCATGAAGATGAAGGAACACTTTCTCACATTACTTTGAAAGTCTTGATGCTTAGACGGTAGTCTTTATTCCCTGTGTCCATTATTTTCTCTTTCTTTTTTCTCTCTGAGGGCCCTGTGTTATTTTAGCTGAACTACACTTACCCAACTGTACATATGCTGTTTGCTATCTGTATACAGACTTTAATTAAGCATTTTTGTAATTATGCCCTGGAAGGATGATGTTGTCTAAGTGAAATTTACCTAAAAAAGCAGTCAAAATTTACTAGTGAGATTAAAAAGCTAATAAAGTTGTAAAATGTAGATCCTTCATATACTTGGCAATTATGCTGTCAGTCTGTGATTAGATTTCTATATAAAGAAGCTATAAGAGAAACTCTAAGAATCTTGCATAATAAACAGAACAGACATTAAAGAAGGCAATAAAAACTAGAAAAGTGATTGCAAATTACAAAGTAATGTTACAGCAATTGTTTAAAACCTACAAGTATTAATATGGTTATAAAGCAATGTGATGAGCACTTCAGTACTTCTAGTCAAAAAAGATACTTTTTACATAAATTACTGAGAAAATTTATTTTACTGTTTGACAAAGTTATAGTTCATTAATACTTTACCTTTTGGTCTGGAAAAAACTTTTAGAATAATAAGAAATTTATATTGTCAGAGATGGATTTCATTACTCCATAAACTGACATTTTAACAGTTACTCAAATGTTTAACGTATAATTTTCTCTAACAGCTATTTATCAGCCAAAGTTCACCATTGTATTTCATTATATCCAAAAATGTATCACAACAGTAGTTTAATCCTTTTCTCAACTTCAGCTGTTGTGTTCCATACACTGGTATCCCTTTCATGTTTTGATTCATTGATAGATTATTTAAATTGCAAATGACCAACGTCCTTTCAATCCTAGATCTCCCCTACTTAAGCTTCAACTCACATCTTACAAAAAAAGAAATTTCGTAAAAATTCGTAGTGACAGAATTTTTGTTTGATCTTTTTTATCTGCAGCACTTAATGCCTCTATATTTAATACAAAACCATCTAACTGTTCATTTTATGTATCTTTCCACCTTACACACTAATACTTTTTCGTGTCCATTCTCCTTCTGTCCGTTTTTTCCTAATCTCACAGGTTACCATCTCACAGACCTTGATATTACACAAGAATTTTGAAGTTAAACAAGAATTGATTATTTCACTCACTATTATACCTTTGATAAATCAGAGCAAAATTTTAAAGTTTTGCCTCTCCTTTTGACCAAAAAAAAGGTTACATTTTCTTATTCTTTCCTCTCAGCTAGATCATAATTTTACTAAAAAATGAAAAATAAAAACCAGCCACCATTAATTTATAAATATTTCAGAGGTTTAATTAAGTCAAAACATAAAGGAAGTGTGTATACATAAACCCTATCTCTAGGACTGAACTTTCCTATCTACAAATCATGGAAGCCCAGAAACACAGGATATAATAACAAACAAAATAATATTCTTTGGCACAGGCACACCAGAAGGACCAGGAATAAAGTTAAAGTCATTCAGAATCCATATGCTTTTCTTTCTTCTAGTCCACTTCTTTTATTCCTCTATATAGTTTTGTGTAACATTTCTGAGAGTACTCGTGTTGATATGTAGGAATTCAGCTCTACATTTACATTTTTGCATTTCACTCCAGAAAGTACATCTGTAACTAAAGCAGCAGCTGTCACAAGGAATGCAAGCTCTGAGCTCCTGAGATGTACCCAAACAAAGTGTCAAAGTGTATTAGACAGCAGCATTCATACAATTAATGGCATGTACCCAGGATCTATCAGAAAAGCACTGGAGGATGGGTGAAATGGTCCTGACTCATTTGATGTCTGGTTTCTCTAAGAGCCTTCTCACAAGTGGAATTGGGAGCTGTGGCCTGAGGCATACACACGTACCAGATGTGGCTGCCTTTCTGTTCATTGGGCTGAGGCAAAAAGCAGCTGCAAGGATGTAAGGCTTGCCATGCACCCCAATAGGCAAGTGGACAGGACTGGCTGGGAGATGGGGAATACCAGACTGAAGAGCTCATGTGAAAGGAACCTGCAGGGGAACATGGGCAGGAGGGTTGGTTTCAGAATGGGAAGTTTGCAGGCACACGCTTTGACACCAACTTATCAGGCAGCTGTGGCAGGTCTGTCACAACCATTGTAGTAGGTGGTTGTGATGGGACAGACTGCTCTGTGTCCTCTGAAAACCCCCAGGCATATCCGTGCTGATGTGGAGGTCTCAAGCATAGCATGGTTAGTTCAGTACCATTACAATAAAAGCTAGAAGTGCCACTAGAGGGCATTAAAAACACCGTTAATAACTTTTGTCTAACACCAACAAAAAGGCTTGAAAAGACCCAAATGAGAAAAGCCACGAAGGATGACAAGGATGGTACAGAAAACATATGGGTCCTATGCAGTGAATATTCACAGAAATAGAGCTGAAATGAAAGTGCTGAAGGTCCAGAGCTAACAATGCCAGACAGTTTCTACAGAGAAGACAAGTTAATACTAAATTTTATGTCAGCACTCAGATAATTAGCTAATTTACATATTTCAGCCTGTAGGCCATCTACTTAATGACTAGTGAATGTTATAAAACGATGACAAAAATTATGTTGCATACAGAACCTAAAGATCAAATGGCGATCTTTAGCTTCATTGAGGGCAATAGAAACAGCAGTGGGTAACAAACGCTTTACTCTCGCCAGTTGAGGCAAAGAAAATTGTTGAGATGTCTGTGCAGGTTGAGCAGGAGGGCAAAACAAAGAGTGCCTGCAATCATCCAAAAAGCAGAGTTCTCATTTCTGTTGTAACAGTTAGACATTTTTGCTTCATATTATCTCAGCTGTGCAACAGAACAAAGGACACAAAGGAAAAGGCACCTTGTAAGTAACAAGGTCTGTCAAGTATTGTCACTTATAGAAATACACGTTAAGTTTTCCTGCAGGCTTTTTCCAGCACTGGAGAATTTTTCTCACTGCATTCTCTGATTTATCTCATGAAAGAAATTATATAAAAAAAAAATACTGTCAATACTGTATTCACAATATTTCTTTTTAGGAGCTCAATGTCCCAAATGGTCACATAAACTGAACCTCCCTACCACAGTTTGCACTGCCTAGAGGGATCATATAAAATATTTATTTACTGTTTAGAGTTATTCTTTAGGGGAGTAATGTCCCTCTGGATCATTTTATTTTGTTTCTGGTCTGAAAAAGACTGCATACAAATATGTTATACAGGACAAAGTCCAAGGGGTATCAGCCCTTTAGGCCAGTAGGTCAAGCAAGACCAAAAATACTTCACAGAGGAGTGTGGAAATATGAGAAAATGGAAGACAGCCACAGCTGAGAGAAAAACCCAGTATTTCTTATGATAGAAGAGGAAAAATGAATTAAAGTTGTGAATGCAGACTTCCTAAAACCTCAAGTAAGCTGTGAAATCCTAATTTTGATATGTACGACATATCTCCTCCTATCACCAATGAAAAAAAATATAGAAAGCTTCTTCCATCTAAAAAGGGAGAAAAGAGACAAGCATACTCAAGGAAGAGGTTCTTTTTAGACAAGCTTTTCCTGCTGATACTGAAGTATATGAAATATGTATATCTATATATATATATACATGAAAACAATGAGAAAAATAGAGCCAAGCTGGTAAATGTTGCTTTAAGTTTTAACATAAAATCTGTAGCTACAACAACCATATTTATTGCAAATTTTTATCAACTAATTTTTGCAGAAAAATTAAATCTGAGGGAAAATTTCTTATGAGATTTGTCAATTTTGATGTATTCTTGTAAAAAAGCGACATCCTCAGCCACAAGCTTTACTGTCACATGCATATTCCTAACATTTCAGACTGCAGAGACTCACAGATTTAGTGCTTACTTTAGTAGACAGCATGGCTGATCTTACATGTTCCTGACCCTTTAGAAGTATGGGGTTCAAATGGAGCATCCAGCAGAGCACTGTGACAGAGGAGAGCTTTCAGCTGGTGAGCAACCTGACTGAGAGAGATGCAGATCCCTTTCTTCTCCTTACATTACCCAGATTTTTGTTATAAATTTCAGCTCTTGCTTCTTGCTGTTCAAAATTCAAAATGTTACAGAGGTTCAAATTTTCCATTTGAAGTGTGTGGCATGGGCAGAGAGACCACATTTGTTAAACCAAATGATGTGACAGTCACCCAAAGAGTCTAATTTGTGAGGTTCCTTTAGGAAAATATAAATTTCTTTAACACACACCAATTACATTATCGTCTGTTGCCTTTGTATCATCCAGTAGTGCTTACTTTATAAATATTAAAATAAAATATTTTACATAAGAATAACACATTATAATTAATATAGTACACTATATGTAATATGGTCATTTCTGGAGTCCTTAACTGTGAAATTATTTCTCATTTTAAGCTGTCATGACAGTAGCAACATATTTAAAATTTCTGCATTTCCATTTACCTTAAGAAAAAAATACTCATTTTCCTGCTGCACTTACAAAGTCATGAACAGAAGGACCATTAAATGCTTTAAGACATTAATAGAAGCATGACTTTAAATGGGTATTACAATGTAATACAAAGCTATGAGGCTTGTAGACATTCTGTTTGGAATCTCTGAAGATAAAATATCTTTCACGCAAATATTCCTTATCTACCTTTTTATCAGATCTTCAGATCTCTAGTAATCCTTATGGTGTTTTTTAAAAGTAATTGTTTTTAAGAGAAAGGGGTCTAGTCTGACATAATTAATTAGATGTGTAGTAATCAAAACAAGAAGACACGCTTGGAAACTGCTCTTTACCATTGAGTTGACAACTCTGTCCATTTTTTCTGTCTTGGTGTGCTTTTAGATAAGGTGTCATTTATGATCAACTAATGACATCCAGTCTTTGTTGTAATTTCTCTTTCAACAAATGTACCATGCCATAACATCCAGCAAATATAAGACCAGACAGATTAATTTCTAAGAGAGTATAAAAATAAAACCACAATATTTAGGACACTGTGACCAAAACAAATTCACTGAAACACTACTGAAGACTCAAAATACATCAGCCTACATGAACAATTCCTGAAGAACTTAATTAATAAAACCTAAATATATAATACTGTCCTAGTAAACCACCAATCCCCTAAAAAACAAAACAAAACCAAAAACCAAACACACAAAAAAAAATAACCCCACCCACCTCCCCCCCCCAAAAATGAAAGAAAACAAACCAAAACCACAAACCAAACAAACAAACAAACAGAAAAAAAAACCAAAAAAATCCCCAAACAATAAAATATTTGGAAATATTTCCATGAAAAATGTTTTCCTGTATGCATTCACAAAATGAAGTAAATCTGCTAACCTTGCAATTCTTCTGGAGATTAGAAAAATTAACAGTAATGGGTTTTCTTTTTACAAAATTTCAAGACCAATTAACCTATTAACAGCTTTCTTTGTTTTTTCTTTTTACAAAGTATTGAGTAGTGTACAAACTGAACAATTAGCAAGAACCTGGAGCATTAGTTTGTAGATTCAGTGATATTCTCCAAAAATGAAGGTCTATACTATCAGGTACAAAAGATGTTTTATTAGTATAACTTTAATATTGCATATATGTATAGATGTATAATCCAAAAGAAGGTTCATTCCTGTCTTAAAAGTAATCAAACATTCAGTGGACTACTAAAACTCTGAAGCAGTCAACTCTGTAGCAGTCAATAATTATCAGATATGCTGATATTCACTTGGAGGCAGCAAGTCACAGAAAGAGTATGCCATTTTATCTGAATCTTTGTTTCCTCGAGAGAAACAAAAATGTTTGCAGTGACATCAAAAGTTGTAGGGATTTTTCAGCTGAGGATCAACATACTTAATGATTGCTCAGTTACAGAAAACAACACTACCTTGCTTTAAAAATCAGAGAATATATTTTAATCACTGTGGTCAACACTCTACAGAGCTTTTGTTGTTTCAATGGCTCTTTCTCTGTCATTGTTTATATTTTCCAAGATATTAGCAAGAACAACCCCACCAAGAAGGGCTTCATGCTGAGAATCTGTACTTGGGTTACTTCAAATAATACTGTTATCATGAAGACCTACAATTGCAAATAGTTTTCAAATAATTAAAAAATATTTCTGCATGAACAACCTTCTGCAAGTAGTTTGATTCAATTGTTGCTATGTTTACCAAGCCAGGCCAAACTGCATTTCCATACACCTTGTCAACTGTAAGGTCTTTTTCTTGTACTGTGCTGCCACTCTTCCTTGATGAAAGGTTTCTATCACTGTCAGTGATCCACTTTCCATCCATTTCTAACATTACTTTAGCACTAATAATACATCCATTTTCTGTTAGACTGGTGATTGTTCTACATGTTCTGTGATGTATTGTATTAGACAAATGAAACCTAGATATTCTGCCTCATGCAGATAGTATATAACCCCTGAAAAACACAAGATAATTCTCATTAGAAAACAAAACAATGGCTGCATAGGATTATTATAGGTAATTTTCACCTACCCTGGAAATATATTTTAAATGTATTAACATGCACTTCAGCTGTAGCTGAAGAAGTTTCTATACTCAGTAAAAATGTAAGAAATTTAGGATGCTTTTCTTTAAAATAATCTTTCTCTTGATGGAGCAATTATCATAAAGGTAGGTCAGGTGCTGTTGGGTGAATGAGAAAGTATTTTCCAGTCTAGCTGACCATGCTCTTTTCTTCAGGCAGTATCAGAGGGAACTGAGACCTCAGATTAAATGAAAGCGTTTTCCATCAGAGTTTTGACCTAAAATTCTTACCCATATCCTCTCCAAGGTTCGAGGCACTTGTTTTTTCTCAATTCACTATTGTCACCAGTCTCTGAGATCTTGAAAATCCACCAGCACCACAGAAAATTCTGTTAATGGTTGGACTTTTCCATATGGAAGCAACCAAGTCTTAAAACACATTTCCAGAGAAATTAAGATCTGTACCTTGTCCCTGCTACAGCAGTAACAGGACCCAAAGCCTGTATGTAACAAACAAGTAGTTCTTACTCGGATAGGAATTGTCTCTCCCATATGTTTTCTTCCTTGAGTGCTGTCTCCTTGCAAAATTGACAGACACAAAACCAGCATTTTGGGCAATATTGCTCAAAAGTTGGCACGAATCACACAGTTTTGGTCAAATTTTTGCCTTTTTTTTTTTTTTAAAATTTTGAGGTTAATTATTTTTACATGCTAATTATTATGTTGGCTACAAGCCTTAGATGCAAAGGTGTGACTTTGTCTGAAAGCTGAATTTGTTTCTTTTTCCTTGTTCATTTGGCAGAGAAAGGATAAATGACAGTCATGTAAAAGAGGAGGTGAGCAGTCACCTTGAAATGGCTAATGGTAGCTCCAGTATAGCCATTTCTGGATTTATGGATAAAATACTGGAGTTTTGTGGGCTTAATTTTTAAAGATATAAAGGAGGAACACTAGGCTTTATTATCTTCTTGCCAACAGTCATCTGAAAACCAGCTCTGAACAAATGAAATAGTCTGATCTTGGAAGTTTTATGCCTTTCCCTGCTAAATCGGTCTGCTTTTCATGAGAATGGGAGAAAGGTCATAGTGCAAATTCTCTGAATCACTCATCCTCTGTGCCTCAATGTTGGTGAAATTATAGAAGTAACATGCTTAGATGAAACCACCTTTACATAAAGTTGTGTTTCCTAACCTTTTTACCTGAGGGATTATCCTTCAGTAAGGGTGATATGGTTAGGGGCCATAAGCAGGAATCTGCTTATTTTTCTGCCATGAGAAGAGGTGGCACAATCCTTTCTGCCTTCATGTCCCATTTTCTCCCTAAATCCAGAAAAACTGTTGCAGTAATACATTCAAAATACAGGCACTTGATGTCTCTGAATACTTTATAAAGATCAAATAAAATGTGTGTCTGGAAACAAAGCTGGTGCTGAAATTCCACTGAAGCCTCATCCTTTGCAAGCTTGCTTGAACAACACTTCAGCTGAAGCAAGTGTGATTTTTCAAGACATTTTTGTCTAGGAGCTTGATCCTAAGGAAAAGATTCTCCAACCAGAAGAAGGACCAAAACAGCTAGAATGCTGTTTCTTTCTCTGTTTTGTTAGTTTAAAAAAAATAAATATTCAAAATATATCTTTAGCCACAGTCTATAGAAAAAAATATTGTTCACAGAATTTCTTCAGAGAATAGCAACTGAGGCAGATACTGCTAGCTGTGAAGTAGTGGATTTCAGTGTTACTAGCTTGATAGCTTCTACATAAAGCAAATGTAACCTTTTTATGTTTAGTACCATTTCACAATATGTTATGGTTTAACCCCAGCCATCAACCAAGCCCCAGACAGTCACTTGCTCACTCCCTACCCTGTGGGGATGGGGGAGAGAACTGGAAGTATAAAAGTGAGAAAACTCAAGGGTTGAGATAAAGAGTTTAATAGGGAAAGCAAAAGTCACACACAGGTAAAGCAAAACAAGGAATTCATTCACCACTTCCCAGAGAGGCAGGTGTTCAGCCATCTCCGGGAAAGTCAGGTTTCATCACCTGCAATGACTCAGGAACAGAAAAGCTATCATTCCAAATGTCTTCTGTTCTTTCCTCTTTCCCATGGTTTTGAACTTGATGTCATATGGTATGGAATGTTGCTTTGGTCATTTGGGGTCAGTTGTCCTGGCTGAGTCCCTTGCCAACTCCTTGTTCAGCCTCAAGCCTCCTTGCAGGTGGGGTGGGGTAAGGAGCAGGAAAGGCTTTGACTCTGTGTAAGCTCTGCTCAGCAATAATGAAAACATCCCTGGGGCAGCAACACTGTTTGCAGTGCAAATCCAAAACGCAGCCCCATATCAGACAATGTGAGGAAAATTAACTCTATCCCAGCCAAAATCGGTACACAATGACTGCAATGCCCTAAGGCTAAATTCAGATCAAATATTTCCACACTATTACTTGGGTACACTTGCACTTTTACAGAAAAGGTACTTCAAGGGAAGCAGGCAACTAATTACCCCCACTAAGTCTGCCACTCGTTTTTATTATTGGAGTTTTTGAATTCTTTTCTAAAAGTTTGACTTCAGAAATCTGCAGAGTGCTGTAATTGCATCAAGACATGAGAAAGGCCCACACAGCAATACATTTCAGTCTGAAACCACACCTCCAGAATACTGATGAAGAGGAAAAATAAGAATGAGAAAACAAATATGCCAATATAACATACTGCTGCAAGTCCCCTTGGTGGGCTATATGATACTACTTCATGAATAAAGATGGAATAAACTACATTTGTAGCATAATAAGAAAAGGTAATTAGTGCCATCTATTCACCACAGTTAGAATTTGACTAGAACAATTTGATTACTTTTATCACATTTTAAACTTTGAGTAAGATTTTCAGCTCTGTAATCCAGTTAGTGGTAAAGTGTGGAGAATATAAGTCAGCTTCCCAATATGATTGATGAATATGTGCTGCACAGGAAAGGAGCTGGAAAAAAAATACCGAACTCATAATATAGACTCTGTCTGCTTGCTTTAAAGCAAATCTCTTCTAAATCAGTTTGAATCCTTCAGCATGACTAAAATATAAGCTTAGTATCTTCTACAAGCAAACAGGAAATGGAAAATTATTCATAGGAAAGAGGAGCCCTTTTTTCGGTTTTAGCTTAACACTGTGATCTTTCAAAAATGCATTTATTATTTATACTTTGCTAACTCCCACATCTTGCTGAGAATTGGGCTTTACTCATGCTGGGTGTTTTACAAACACAGAGGTAATTATAGTGATAGACTATTTCAAATTAGAATATAAATCTATTGGTGAAAGGTTGAATGATACACCCTGAGACAATGTCAGGCATAGGGATTTAAATGCCCAGAGCCAAACCTTTGTTTTCACTGATGGGGAAGCAGCCTTTTTACAGTGAGGCACATTATTTTTAAGAGCCTGCACCAGAACCCCCAGCAGTAATCCTACAGAGACACTCCATGAGGTTAGAGCTTCATTTGTTCCCTCTTCTCCTGAGACCTAAAAGCCAACTCCATCCAGATCGACTACATGATCTCAAGTAGTAATGGCAAAAGCAAACAGACAAGCCGCTCAGTCTCTTTGAAGAAGGGGTGCCATTTAACTACCTGTGCAGTGCATACTTGAAATCCACAGAAGTGTTAGAAAATTACTTGTTTCCATCGATTAATAATGATCTGGGTCACATCAAGAGTGGAATGTTTTGCAGAATGAAGATTTCGCTATCCTGAGCTGTGCTTACTATGCTTTCAAACTTCTCATTTTTATTTCCTGTAAAATTAAGGTCATTTAATGTGACAGTGATGATAATGTGAGAGCTTTTGAATGTCTCTCTCTAACAAAGATTTTTCTATTGATGAAAATGTGGAAGCTTTTCCTAGATTGTGAGATAACCAGTTATATTGAATTGTATTATGAATAATCATGCTGTTTTCTGATATGATTTTTTGATAAACATTTATGTGGTATGTGTAGATTTGCTCTGGTGATACAGCTTTATATACCAGAATATAAATTATGTTTCTTTATAAAATATTTAAAAGGCTGTGGGACTCCTCTCTTTTTATATTTAATTTCCACCCACAGTGTTTTGAGGACTTCTTTAGGACAAGACTTTTCTTCTCTTTTGTAAATGTTGTAGAATATGAGGATTTATATTTTTCCTGTAATTTCCCTTGTGTTGTGCAATTTTTCTTTCAAAAATATAAATCTATTTTAAAATGGCTGTAAGGTCACGGAATTGTCCAGGATTGCAATCTAGCAAGTTAAATGAGAGTATTTAAATCCAGCCCTTATTTGGATCAAAATTTGGATCAATTGCTATAACAGTACTCCAAATCTGCAGTTTCAGGTTTAAGTGTCTCCAGGTGAAGGGGTCCTGATTTCCATGACAGGTCCTTTGGTTCATCGTAACACTGCATGTTCAGTGCGCACTTGTCTGTTGCTTTGATATCTTTGGAACACACAGTATACACATACCTACTTTAAAGAAATGGTTAAATAAATACTGCATTTATCAGCATTATATCCATTTAAGTTTTTTAATTCAATTTTCAAAATATAGAGAAAAACTACTACTCCACTTAGTAAATGACAGTTATTTCCTTTCTGAAATAGAAATGCAGAAGCCCTGAAAAAATTGATTGACAGGCCCAAAATTCCAGAGGAAATATAAAACAATTGTAGTAAAATGAAAACTCAAAACTCCTTCCTTAAACCTAAGTACTTTAGATTTGACCATTTCATAACCCTAAATGATTTTATCACATACTTTCTTTGCAAGATGAGCAGTACCATTATCCATGATACACAGATTGAAAAACAGCCTATGTGATTTAGATGAAATGTAGGCATCTGAGCAAAGCATTAGATCTTCAAAACACTTGTACTTTTGCCTTTTGTCTCTGGAGGCACATCTCATGATGTTCATTCACTGCCTCTGATCTTGATTTCTTCTCCCTGTTAAAAAATAATTATTTTTAACAGAAGAGGACACAAAGACTACTGTCTGATAGCACTTTTTGGAGAGAGGAAGAGAGTAACAAGAAAACTATTCAGTAGAAATATGAACTCTATCTTTCTGGCTTGAAACATATTTCACAATAGAAGATTCCAGGTGTGGATGCTACATGGGGAATAATAGAATTAGATTGACTAAGGAGGGCATCAGAACTCTGAAGAGATTGATTGTAAAATAGTTAATTTTCCTCTCTGTCTGTATGATCAGACTACCTACAGATATATTTTTCCCCCCAGTCGAGTATACTGGTTTTGTGTAACACCTCAGCAAGTTTTGGAAAAGAATCAAAGAGACAGGCAGCCAAAAGTTAGGTGTAAAACTGAAGGACAAAATTACAGAAGTAATTCTGTAAGTAAAGACAAGTATCCAAAACTGACCTACTGCTGCGGCAGAAAATTTAACGTGTTCTAGGATGCTGGCTCTCCTTTGGCCAGACTTCAAGATTTACAAACTGGTTGATTGAAATACAAGCCAGTTCTCCTTTTTCTTTCTGAAAAACAAGTATTTGCCAATGAGTGCAGGACAGAAACTACTTTTGACTCTCCACGTGACCTCAGACAGGTCAATTAGCCTGGAGCCTTTCTTCTTTTCATTCATCAGATTTTTCACTTTGTTCAAATATTAATATAGAAAAAAATGTGCAGCTTTTAACGCTGAATTAATGTTTCAAATTCTCCTGAGCATTAGGACATTGCTCTGATATTTCAAGGTATAGTTACTGCAAAAGATGGCAAAATGTCAATTAGCATAATGCAAGTCAACAGAGCGTGTGATATGGCAGGGAAAAGATTATAAATGAGTAATCATGTAGGGGGTCTCCAGATTGAATGAGCCCCAGCAGGCAGCACTACCCCATTCCTTGTCAGACTGACCCACAGGGCTACAGAGGGAATGATCACTGTAATGGATCATGGGAGAACATGTTGTGCCCATGGTAACTAGCGTAGTTGGCTGCAGTTGGATCAACTAGGTAAACCATGAGAGGTGTGTGTGTAGGCAGGTGTGTTTGGGGGTGAGTGTGTGTGTGTATTATGGAATATGTTGAAGGAATTTGTGTGAGAAGTGAAGTGATGCGTCATGCTTTAAGCCCAGCCAGCAGGAAAGCCCCAGTGAGCTGCTCACTCACCCCTCCACCAACAGGATCAAGGAGAGAATCGGAAGGGTGAAAAGTAGAAAATGCATGGATTGAGATAAAAGTTTAATTGGGAAAGCAAAAGCCACATATACAAAACAATCAAAACAAGGAATTCACTTCTTCCCATGGGCAGGCAGCTGCTCAGCAATCTCCGGCAGAGCAGTCCCATCACACATAATGGTTATTTGAGAAGACAAATATCTTCACTCCAAACATCCCCCCTTTCCTCTTTCTTCTCCCTACTTTATATACAGATCACGATGCCACATGATCTGGAATATCCCTTTGGTCAGTTTCAACAACCTGTTTCAGTTGTGTCTCCTCCCAATGCACCCCCACCTTTCTTGCCAGCCTGGCCATACGAACAGCAGAAAAGGCCTTGGCTCTGTGTAAGCCCTGCTCAGCAACAACAAAAATATGTCTATTTTATCAACCCATGCCCAACAAAAATCCAAAACACAGCCCCTTACTAGCCATTGGGAAGAAAATTAACTCTACCGTAGCTGATATCAGCACATGATATTAGCTCCCACGGCATCTTCACTGAGACCACTCTGGAAAAACTCTGTTCCTCTGGGCTTTCCACATACTTCAAATATTAATGTCAATATTAGACTGCATGGAGCATAACCACAAAAATTATCTGAGAAGTGGAAACGTTTCTTACAATCAGAGACCCCAAAATGTCAGTCTTCTCATGCTTTTTTCCTTTCTTTTAGAGGATAAGGATGCATTACGTAACAGGGCCATATAGTGAGCAAGTAGCATCATGCAGTACTGGGCACATGCCCAGATTAGCTAGTTCTGTGGAGATAATAAGAATATCTTGGGCAGATTCTCTCATTGCCACAGCTGCATGGCACTCTTGTGCATTGTGTAGATTCTGTAGATGTATGCATTATGAACTGGAACTACAGGATAGAAATACAGTGCATCTACTGAATAGAATAGTACTCGCTACTATTTTTTATTATTCAGTTGTTTCACTGGGAGATGTCTCAGTCTTCCTTTTGATAAGCAGATGCAAGTAAAATACATTCTATAAAATGTGGCTGAACAAGTTGTCAAGAAAAACTGGTGGACATTAGATTTCCAGAGGTTTTCAAATGTAGACCAGCTTCTTTCTAAGGGATGCAATTAGTTGTACTTAAGTTCTTCGGAGTAGCTGCAATGCAACAGGACAATATGAAATTGATATAAGTAAAGCATTCCGCTTAAAATTTATGTCTCTCTGAAGTTATCTTGAGAACCATGACAATCCCTGGCTCTATTACAATCTTGCTAGGTAGAAAAATAGCCCTTGCATCTCCTTCTGTTCAACACACCTGAGCACTTCTTGTTGTCACTGTTGTCTGTGTATCAGCTGCATTAACACTTTTTCATGAACAACACATTTCTCCCACCTTGCTTGGGCTATACACAGGAACAAGAGAAATGCTTTGGAAGTCAGATTGAAGATGAAAATGTTGCAGTAGCTCTTGATAAATAGAATGGTCATATATTTTGTAAGCTATTTCTGAAATAGAGAAGTTATAATGAGAAACATGGGGATGCATCAAAGCAGGAAAAGAAATGCACAAGTGAGCATAAAGTTGTCTACCATGAATACAGAGAAAAAGGAAAACAAGTAATAATTTTCTGGAAGCTGTGAGAACTTTAGGGATATATCTGAAAAATGGGAAGCATATCAGCTTAGAAGAATCCAGAACTAAGCAGAAGAAAAGACATATTCAAGTTAAGAGGAAAAGTTAAGAATTATTAAAATTCTCTCTATTTTTACTAAGATTTACATCTGTATTCAATATTGTGTAAAGTTTCATATAGAAGTGTATACAGAAAGAGAGGCCCAGAAAAGCTGACTTTAGTTGCAGTCCCCCTCCCAGCCCCAAGGCCACACCATGATTTGAGAAATTCTCATTAGGCTTTGGCTTTGATGAGCTGCACCTGCACTAAACCCCTCTCTAGCTTGTCAGGGTTGTCACATTATCATATAAGGGTATTTGATCAGAAAAGGCTGGTGTTATAGTTCCAAATCCTATATAACTTTCTGTCATCACTAATACCTTTTCTCTGTTAAGAAAAAGGTTTTCTGGTGATTAATATCCAGAAAAAGTGCTTTCTTCTCTCAAAAATTATTATTATTAATCTTTGTCCATTATTTCAAATCATCACGTCCATGTCATCAGTGTGTACGGGACTTGTGTGCTACATATCAAAGAGTGCAAACTTTAATTAACATTCTTTCATCAACCCCTCTGGGTTTAGTATGTTTAGATTATTAATAAAATTAGAGAAATGCTGCAACTCATCCTGTATTTCTAGGAAGCTGCAGCTGAAACAAACAATATTGCTGCAGATCAAAAGACTTGAAATTTGCTTTTAGGATTTACACAGACTACTCATTTTGTTCAGATTGAGGTCATGTGTCTGATTGCACAATAGAAAAATCCTTGCATGCTACAGAGCCTTTTTTATTCTTTCTCAAACTCACAGAATAGTTGAAGCAAGAAGGGACCTCTGAAGGTCTTCTGGTCCAAAATCCCTGCTCAAGGGAGAAGTTCATATAAGCTTTCAGTAAAAGAGTGAAGTAGAAAGATTTCTGCAAAACCTATTCAATAGAAATAATGTATGCTTGCAGAGAAATAGCATAATTGAAAACCAGATGGCATTTATACATGGGGCGCAGACATCCCTTAGCCTATAGGCCAGTAGCCAGTGTGAAACACAGGTAAAAGAGAGGTGGCACAGACTTTGGGGCAGATGCTGTATTTGATGCAAAGTGTAATGGATAAATGAATCAATTATAACAAGATGCAACTTTAGAAAGGTAAAAAAAAATGTTTCTGTCATGCCACTGAGACCCTCAACCTGTGTTTTACAAAGATATTCATACCGTAGCCTCACTTCTGACAAAACAACAAGGTAAGTCACAATTGTTACTGAGCTGGGAGTTTCTCCCACTGCTTTTCTCCACCAAAAGCCTGAGAATACATCTCTGTAAATGTTCCAGACACAAATCTTCACCATACAGACAGAAATGAGATTACCTGAGCGTTGATTTAATCCTTTAATCAAGCTGAGTTGATTAAAGCTGAAGGATCAGATAGCAACTTCTTACACTCCCTTCCTACTAACTTCAAGCATTCAGTGCATCAGTTTAAACCCTTTGTATCATTATACACACATTATCCTAAGAGAATGCTACTAAGGGTTCGGGTGTTACTTATGTGTATGAGCATGGATGATTCTGCTGTCTCAGACAACGATACATGTCACCTACTGACCCATTTCTGGGAGAGGCCTCGGGCAAATCATGAGGTAAGTGCGAAAGCCCAGAAGAAGAAAATGGTGATATTTTTCCTCCAGTGAGAAACAACTTGTAAGTGTCACATTTTCTGAGCCAGAGGTGCTAGAATTGTCCTCATCACCCTTTGTTGAAAGTTAAGCACATAAGCTTACTTTGTATTTAGCAAAATAAACTGCTTTCCACATATTTAGTCACAGGATAAAAATGAAGTTAGCTTTGCTCTTGTAGATTTAGACATAGGAATAAAATTAGTTTATATTATGTCTAAAAGAGAAACAATAACACCACAGAAATTAAAATTGTTATTTTTTTATTTCATAATTGCTGTTTCTATGCAACATTAAAAAAATAATTATGTTTCCTAGCTATTTCAACATACTCAAGCCTTTCCTTTTCTTCAAAAACTTTAAAATACCCTAAAACTTTCTCTGGAATAGATCTGATTAATACGACTACTCACAAATGTCTCCAGTTATATAGGAGTTATATACGAGACAAGTCAAGACTCCGTTCTAAAAATCAAATATGGCATTACCAAAGCAGTCTGTAAACATGAGAATTATTAGTGCCTAAGTGGCCCAAATGCTCTAAATAAAATAGGCCTTCCCTTTTACTCAGTTCCTCATATCCAATTTTTCCATATTTTTGTGTAATCATGGAATAGAAATCATAAATTATGCAAGACATAATGTATGAATAAAAAATAGCTGAGATCTTCTGCCCTAGTAGAAATCCAAACACAACAACAAAAAACCCTACAGTGCACTCAGCCAAATTCATAGATGAAACCAGAATTTCACCTTTTTTTCTTCCTCTGACCTTAATGCTTAAACTATAATTCAGCATAGAAAAATCAGCCCAGCAGGACTATTTAGAACCAGGTCTTTCTTGGCAGCTATTTCATCTCATCCCATCTCATTAACATTAAAGTTGCATATCTGGGAAAAGAAATTATATAAATATAACCAATGATTTTCAAGGATAATGATGATGGTATACACCTTGGTACATATGTTTAGCTTCATCTGAAATCAAAAGCAAACTTGCAAGTTTCATAGACTTCCTAAATATGTTCTGTTACTCTACTCAGGGAATGCCTAACCTCATTTTCTTTCATACTCTCAGAAGCCATTTGACCATATGAATGCAAATGAAAATCTGCATGTGCTGTGGCCTGGACATGTCTCACATGGCTGTGAAAAATGTAAACACGTGAAACAAGATTAATAATCCTGGTAATTAATGCTTAGATTTCATGGCAACAATTAGTAATATATCTGAAATATTTCCAAGTGAATATCTTGTAGTGCAGATTCTTTCTAGAGAAAGAAATACTCCTGGCTTTCTGGGGTTTCATGGGGCAGCCAGGTGTTGGGGAGGCTATTTTCCTTTTTTAATTTTGTGTTTATGACAAACACTGAATTCACCAATCTCAGGCAAGACAATTCTTTTAACTTTATAATTTTTGCTTTGATTTTCTCAGCATTGATGTTTTTGTTTTTTTTTTTTTTTGTTTGGTTGGTTTTTTATGGGGTTTTTTGTTTTGTTTTTGGTTTTGTTTGGTTTGAGTTTTTTTATTGCCACAGCAGATTAATACTAGTGGCATGTCTCTAATCTGTATTGAGAACATATATAAAATCAGTTCTTGGCATGTTACTGTTTCCTAACTGAGGTTTAAAAAATTCCCACCATTTCACTTTGCACAGATCTCTATAAAGAGTGTGCCATGTTACAGTGTCAGCCCACTATTTCTGGTAACAGATGCTGTATTAAAAAGACAAATAAATTAATGAATGGGCAAGAACATGTATACTCCAAAAGCCTCAGCAATTTAAGGCCATCTCCTTATGGAGTACTTAATATTTCAACCTATCATTTCCTCACGGAAGTGTTTCCCTATTTTTCCATTTGTTCACTCAAAAGTATTCAATTAAGCAAATACTGGACTCAAGGTAATTCCTTTTCTATTTAAAATGAAGTAACTTAAAATATTATCATAAAGAAACCCAACACTACATTCTTTATCAAACCTTTAGAATTTAAATTATAATTTTAGATTAATGCTGTTAATGAATGCTAAGAAAACCAAACCCTGTATACCATTCCTTTCACTTAACTGAAAGTGGCCTGAAAATTTCCTTGAATTAACTGATACAAAATTAGTTTTTTCTTAATTTTACACAGAAGAGAACAGTACAATAACATTGGTTTTATCCAATACAAAGCATTTTCAATTACTTTCATTTTTCAGGTATAAGTAGCAACTGTCTTATGTTTGTGGAAAATATAGTTGTCTATTTGACTTACAAGGACAAATTACTGCCTTTCTTTCTCTGCTTTTCAAAAAATTGCTTCCTATTTGCTGTCTCTCTGTAAGTCAGAGAGCATCAATAATATTATTTTATAAAATAAATACACAGAAATTTATTTCTGATATGATAAATTAATAAGACAAATGTGTTGGAATTGTGAGTTAAAATCACAGAAATGTGACCAAAACTTTCTCAGCACTTACTCACTACCTATACCAGGTACCAGCTACTTCCAGTAAAGACTGGAGTTTTGTAATACAACATAGACATCTTTAATTATACAAGGGAATCAAATAAAAATAAATCCTCAAAGGAAAACTCCAGTGTAATCCAAGAGATAATCTAATTACAAAAGAAAGTGAGTTATTAAAAGTGAAGTATTTTGATAATAAAAAATAATTAAGAAACAAACAGATAAACAGCTCTCATCTCTGAGGAAACAGAAATTTATTGATGAAAACAGCAAAATGAGCCTGTCTCTATGCTCACGTTAAAAAAGAAAAAGGCTGAAAATAGGTAATTAGATACAGGAATAGAATAATTTCAGATTATTGGCATTTCATTTTAATTATTATTTGCCTTCTTTCTTTTAAGTAAAAAGAGTGAATAGAATTTGCATGAAAATATATTTACTTGTCTCCCTCCACCACAGTCTAACAAAGGATTTTTGCACAATTTTTTCTGCACTAAGTGGAGAAACAGATGGCCATTTGAAATCAGATAGACTGAGTTGATTTTCACACCTGCTTCATAAAAGTTCAACCCTCCTAATACTGCCATATTGCATACAGATTGAATTCCAAACAAAAAGTTATTCCTATGAGAGTGTCGGGTGGGGAAAGAGAAAGCAGACCCAGATCAAACCCAGATATCTTGTTTCCCCTGAGGCTGAACTCTTTTCCTGTACTGGGTGTCTTGCAAGCAAATTCCCCCCGTAATTTAAGATTAATCAGATTGACCTTAAGTGACATTAGTACAACTATCACTACAAATAATTCATTTACCTTATATCACACTTAAAGTCACAAGTCAAATATTTGTTTGCATCTTTAGAATGCATTTCCTAGAATCTGTATATTTGTTTTTCTATAACTAATAAGGTTATCTATCAGAAATTTTCCATTAGTTATTTGTTTTGACAATGTAAAGCTAACAGTTTCCTTTCAGGTCCACCTTGTAGCTACAGCAAGGGCCCCCCCGTCCTTGATGGTTTGAATTAAGCAAGTAAGAGTAGCTCCAAACTTCTGAGAATCCTCCATCTGATGTCACTTAAGCATGAGATTTAGTATTTGATCATCAGTTATTTGTGCACAAATAAAGTTGGATCAAACACTGGAGTCCAGAGACTCTCAGAGTCCAGGACATGAGTGTAGGAGTCAACAGTTTACCTTTGACTAATGCACCTGAAAGGCTTCGCTGTGCAATTGTACCAGCAGCATTTCCTGTTGCTGGGGTCAAGTGGTTATTGACAGAACAAGGGCAGCTGCAGAGCCCCTAGGTCTATAAAACAGCAAGAAAAGAAACAAAAATACCTTCCAGGCTATCACATCTTTTAGCAACATACAGTAACTGTAACTTATATTTTACAGTTTTAATTAACTAATTGACACCTCTAGCTTTTATATTTTCTCCAGAATAATGATTTGCTTTAGCTTGACTTTTGAAAGCCTTGGTAGACACACTTTTCATTACAAGATTCAGGAAAAGACAAAAATGATGAAGAAACTTGTAGCTATTTTTGTGCTTCCTGGTATGCTGCATAAGAAAAAAGGATGCTTCAGTACAACACCTGTTCTGTCTAATATCTTGTTCTCATCACTGATTTGCTGCAAGATTCTGGGAAGACTGTTATACACCCCACTGTGCTTTAATGTATCCATATATTAACTTTAATGATTTTTTAATATGGACATTCCTATGTACATCCCATTCTGATGGGTGTTGTGGCCAGTGGTAGGTTTACAGTTAGGAAGTAACATCTCCTTTTCTGTGATGGCTACAAATGTGCTAGAACTCACTTGACATCTTGTATTCCCACAAAGAAAACAAAGCTTTCTATTTTATAGAATATGATAGCTACTGGAATCAAAATCTTTTATTCTCCTTGATAACTCTTTCCTTCCTTACTGCTGCACAATGCTTTGCTAAACTGTCTAACATCCACTTCCTTGAGGATGCTCTTTACTAGATTTTTATGCCATAAAAGCATAAACCCAGTAGCATGTCTGTAGCATAATGCATATTTCATATTAATTTCAAGCTGTTTGAGAAGTTAATATTTAAGATCATTGGACTAAATGTTCCATGTGAGAACTGAAAGGTTAAAAGATTGCTGATTTTGTACTTTTGTCAAATGAATAATTGTGAACAGAATTTGGAAAAAAAAAGGGCTATTTGGTTTGCAAAACTTTGATCCCAAAACTACATTAAAAAAGAAAAAGAAAGTGCAGTCACAAAACCCAAAGCTAGCATCGCTAGGAAAAAGCCCACATGAATTAATGAAGAATCACTGAAGTCTAATTTGACTCAGAAAACATGAAAATATTAGTTTCTGGTCAAAGCATTATAGTGTTTGCAAACCAAAATCTACCTTGATGTTCTTCTGTCTAACTATATTGTTAGAGATTCAACTACTTCAAGATTCTAGCTTTCTTTTTTGTTCTAAATGGCAACCAATAAACCAAACAATTGTCAAACTACTCAACACCTGGGCATCTAGTCTCTTGCCATTTTAAATCTAAACAGAGGAGAAGAATGACATTATCTTGAAAATTTCCCCTTTTCTGGGCAGACAATAGTTTCTTGTTTTTTCTTCTCCCCCTCCCACCTCCCTCTCCTTCTCCCCTACCTGTCTCCCCTTCCCTTCTTCTGTAAACCTGCATTTGTTATAAACCCTTCTCTTAAATATTTTCTTCCTCAGTTTGATAAGAGTCCTGTATTATCACCCTGCTAATGTCCTGAGTCATGTTTTTCCTCCCCAGATGGAGTCCCTACCCAAAGTCTTAGAAAATTTTACTATTATATCCCTGATATATGCAATTATTCAAATTAGTTCTAGTGTTAAATGGAAAACTCATACTGCTGCACTTACTGCCAGAAACTTTCCAGAAATTTTCCAGAAAGTCATTTACATTTACAGAATGCATCCATCTTTGAATCAAACCAGGGTCCCTGATACATAGCAATGGAATATTTTTCAGAAATATAATTTTTATATGAGAAATGCTGCTATCCACACTGCTGTCACACAATAAAAGTAGCTATGCGCCTTCTTCAACGTTTCCAAAATGCACAGTGGCCTTGTTTCTATACTCCATGTGTTTCTCCTCCCGAATGGCAGAACCTCAAGACTTAAGGACTCCCAGTCTGCAGAAACTACATAACACTGGGGCAGCAGAGGGAAATATGACTTAAGGCTGTGATGCCTGAAGGATTTTTTGCCTTTTCTCCTAAATACCTTTTACACAAGTATTAGCATGCATACTTGTGATGCTTTAGGTATGATACTTTAGCCTGGTTTCTGGGTGTCCAGTAGGCCAGGAGACTAAACACCCCAGAAACTATGCAGAGATAGGAGACCAAACATTCTATTGCCATAAGCACTCAAGGTCCCCTAGTAAGACAGATTCTGTAAACTAGAAGTTAGCCCACCCTAGCCCCTTATTGGGCCTTCTTGTTATAGATATGCTAATGTGTAAGGTCTTTAATTATATACTCGACTGGGGGGACGGGGCTTTTGCGACGCGTTCCACCTGGACGGCAGAAGCCATCGAGTGGGTTCCTATTAAAATACCGAGGTAAACAACCCCCAACCCTCAAACTGGGTCTGAGCTTTTATTTCCTAACACCAGGAAAAAGGCATCAGCTGGCAGCAGACTCCGCTTAGAACTTCACAATAAAAGCCTCTGCTTTCCTGCTGCTGTAAAATACTCAGATTGAGAGATTTAATATGTAGCAGTAAAGGTACCAAAAAACTATGTCAATTTAAAAAAAATAGTCATAATTAAATTATCTCACAATCTACGTATTTGGAAAATTGACATTTCTGAAATTGGAACATTGAATTAATCTAATTATACCCTCAATACATAGCTTCAGAGTTTCAAAGTACTGCTGTACTCCATTCTGCTATTTCAGGATTCACCACACTGAAAATGTGACAATAAAGCAAGTGGAGTCTTGACAAATCTAATTCAGTTAATGTGAAATCAGTGTTAAAAAAGAAGAGATGAAGATCCATTACTTTCTTACTAAATTTACCATATGCTTTCAGTACCTGCATATTTATTTATTTATTTATATATTTACATATTCAACAAAGGATCAAGAGTCAATCTGATTGTCTGAATATTTTTAAATGTTGCTTTCTAAAATAAAGGAGTAACTGTTTCTACATAAACAAACAAGCAAACAAAACCCCCAGCCTCCACCATTTACCTACTTGAAGCCAGGTACAAGACCTAAACTAGCTGACCAGAAAGCAGGGTAATGTAGGGACTGTAGTGGGTTACAGAATATACGCCTGATGCAGAATTTTCACTCTGAAGCAGCTGCTTTCAGACACACGCAATATATGAGAATTCCAGTCATTTGATCTCGAGGATCTCATTAAAAAAGGTAACTTTGGGTGTTTAAAAAAAAATGAAAAAATTAAGGTTTTCTCTTCACAAAATTCTTACTTGCACTTAGAAAAAATTCCACATTACATTTTTGATGTGGCACCTCCTTTAGAAAATTTCAGGCAACAAAAATAATATAAATATATATAAATTATATAAATCATATAAATTATATAAATTATATAAATTATACCAGTGAGGTATTTAATTACACTTACTCAGGAAACTGTCTAAACCACAAGAATAGTAGTTGCTATAAACCAAATCAAATCCATCTGTCTGAAATTTTTCCTCTTAAGCTGGCTTTCATTATAAGAATAGTCAAAATAACATTGCCACATAAAACTGGCTGTCAAATATTATTACACACATAATCTTACTAATTGAAATTCTTCTTTTTGAGCTTCTTTTTGTGTGCTGCTTTCAAAAACTTAAATGCATGATTAAGCAAAAAACCAAACAAACTAACCTGTTATACCTGCCTTAAAATAAAGGAGCTATAATTTTCAAGAGTTACAGAAGTATTTGCTATAGTGTAACTCTTGAAAAAGGAAAATGGCAGAGCCCATACCACGTATCATTCATTAAAAAATTTGGAACTACGCTGTAAAGAATTCTTTTCAATTATGATTTCTTAGAACAGAGGTTGCCATGAGAGATATTCATTCAGTGGTAAAGATCCAGGCCAGATATGGCACCTCTAAACAAAAAAGCATCAACTATATGATAAGCAAACTAAATGAATGTCACCTATTGTCACTCTGAGGGCTGTACTGGGGTCTAAAAGGCAATTAAGTGACAATCATTTTAAATATGTAGTTTTTCTACTCTTTAATGTATTTTTGAATTATCATGTTTCAAAGTTATCTATCTTTAGATAAAAACACCAACAAACCCTTGATTGAATTATAACCAAGGGAATTTAATCAAAGAGAAACAGTCAAGCATAGAAGCCTAGATGACAATGAAGCTTACTTAGCTACCTGTGGTATTGTCTGTTTACAGTGTTTTTATTTAGTGGAAAAAAGATCACATGTTAAATCAATGGAGAGAAAAAAATAATGATACTGTTTAATAGCTGCATTTAGTAGAGATCAAAGTGCAAATCTGGGGACTTCTGGTTGAAGGAACTTAAAGGCTTTTCTGTACTGTCTTTGTAGAGATAAAGCACAAAACCGAAATACTATGAAATGGCCTCTTCCAGGCCAACATTTGCAAATGTCTTGGAGGCAACAGAGGAATTCCAGGAAACAAAAACCAACAAGACTGGACTAAGTTGGGATATTTTGTGTACATTGGGATTATGAATCTGAAGAAGTAACACTCTTGAAGCTGTTCATCATTCCTAAACTATGATTTGCCAACAGTATTCCCAGTTAGCCTATGATACAGCCAATAAGTGGTAAAACTGACACTATGAACTCTTACAATGAAGTAGAAATTTTTCCCCATGGAAGTGAAAGAAAAAATTGTACAGAAACAGTACATTAAAATATCCTTATGGGCCATCTCTCTTTAGTACTCCAAATAAAAATTTCCAGCCAGTGGAAGATTTTTATCATCAGTAAAAATCCTAGTGACATTTAGGAAATTATTTCTGCATCATCTGGAAAGCTAATCACTTTGCTCTGTCTTTTACTGTGGTCACCATTCCCGATTTCATGTTTTCAAGGACCATTATCTTGTATTAAGCCTCGTATGTTGAAGACCGATTGTGGCAACAGTGGTTTTAGACTAATTCCTAATACACATTTATCACCTGTAAAATGTATGCAAAAGTAAGAGCTTGTAAGAGAAGAAATATTTCCAGGCATATGAAGTGCAGGAGAAATTCATCACTGTACCTTTATGTAGTTTCAGGACTCCTTTCCACTTTTGCATGTAGCCAAACTGACCCATTTCCAATAACATCTGCCTCTGTGTGTGGAAGGCTGAGGACTTGTGTTCTGGTGAATCCATTCCCACTCACATACTTCCACCATTGAATATTTTATTTTAAAGCAGGCTAGGAGAGAGCCAAGGAAGTTATGAGCTCACCTCCAGGTTCACTGAGTTCTGGTTCTGCTAACAACAGAAAACTCTGGCTTATATCATTATATAAATATATATATATGTCTGTATATATATATATATACATATATATATATATATAGCTGCAGATCTTGCACTGGAAAATTATGATAATTTTTTAAAGTAACACATGTTCTGTCTGCAGTTGAATAGAGAAATCTGAAAGTGATGTTATGATATGCAACAGTAACACAAGCATTTTGCCTAATTGTTGTCGTTCCAGTCATGAGTTCTATACATCAGAAGAAAAAAAAAGCAAATGAGTTGGGCAATAATTATTATTAGTTTTACAATGGATGTCATCAGGAAGTATTTTGAATTAAAGGATACCTATTGCAAAATAACTAGAGATTATTTGCAGTGTTTAGGAAAAAAAACCTACAAAACATGAAAGCATCCTTTTTATGTGTCACTATCCTGAATATTTTGTCGATGTTTTCACTTGGAAATTATTTACTTTAAAATTATTTAATGTTTTAGGTTTATTTCAATATTAAGGTTTGCTTTTCTTCCCATAGTTGACATGTCTCATCTCAAAAAAAACTGCTAAACTTACCTTCCTTGTATCACAAATTAAGATCGAAAACATTTTTTTTTATATTTATCCATGTAATCACCTACCACTACACTCGTAAATCATTGCACAAGTAAATAAGATTTTTAAAAAATGAGTGAATTAAAAAAACATATACTGAAGTGATTTTAGTGCAACTGAAAATTTCACAGAAATATCCTGTGCTAGAAATAACATTAACCTTGGAACTGGTTAAAATGATAATAATATAAAGGTTTCAAAGAGAATTTAAAATTCTCTTCTACTTTGGCAAAACCTAACAGGTTTCTATTATTCTATTTTGGGAAAAAATAATACATTCAGAGTGGGGGTTTGGTGGGGGGGTGTAGGGGATTGTTTCCTGGTGGTGATTTGGGGTTTTTTCACTGTTGTGGGATATTTTTTCTAGGTATGAAATTGGGAAAAATAGGAATGAAAATAAAATTTTGGAATTCGTAGAGCTGGATTCTGACTGAGTATGCTAGGGAAGATGCTGGGATTTAGGGTGGGGTTTTTTGGTTGTTTGTTGCTATTTTTTGGTGGTGGTGGTGGGTTTAGATTTTTAGCTGTTACAGAAAATGTAGATTGTTACTGGGACTATTAGATTTTAACGGCTGTTGACAATCATATAGTTTCTCAAACAAACAAAAAATCTTATTGTACATAGCTAATACTATATACAAACCAAAAAACATCCCTGAGAATTAGCAACAGGAGGAAGAAAATAAAAATCATGTTATGATTTGCTTAAAATGTTTGCAGTCAAGATAGTCTTATCACTGACCTTTCAAGGGGTCTGTTCTCAATTTTTTCTCTATTTTAAGCTAAGACATAAAGAACAAATCCTCTTAATACATTTTTTCCTACTAGTATTCGTTCACAACATCAAGATTTGCAAGACCAAACTTGGCACGTAGAACAAATAATTAAATATAAAATCTCAGAGCTCAGAGAAGTGTATTTATTTAACTGCTTCATTCTTTATTGTGTTTATTTCAACGAGTTGCATGAATTATTCAGTATGCTTTAGGGTAGCCTAGAGAAAATGTTTCCTTTAAGAGGCTTATTTCTCAGACATTCTTTTAAGTGAGTTAGATGGGAACAAAGTTTTAGAAACTATATCTATAAATATGGAAGGATTTTTTTTTTAAACTACCTCGTTCAAAAATAAGCAATACTGTATTAATACGAAAAGACAATCAGAACTCTTGACCCAAACTCTTTCTTTTTTTAACTGTCTCAGCAGAATTCACTTCAGTCAAAGATTATTTTCATGTCTAAAACCAATTTCTACTGAGAGACGGAGGGAACACTGTTGGTGAGTACAATACAGTACAATTGCTTCCATCTATGCCAAGCATTGTATTGGCCAACAAAATTCTATAGCAGTAAGCAACCCATCTAAAAACACATTGAAATTTACCTTGGCATACAGTTGATATTTGTATCCCTTTTGTCCAGGAAAAGAAAAAGATATCCAAGAATTTTAAGTGTTGTCCAACAACACTTGTAGTTAAAACTGTAATTGAGTGTACAAACAAAAGTGAGAACATTTTAACATGCTTCTTAAGCATTTTCAATTTTTTTCTCTCATAACTCATGATCATGGCACATTTCTATTTCATTTCCTAACAAATATACACTTTTACACTTACAACATTTTTCTTATTAATTTTATATGTCTAAAATCCTGTCAATCTAAAACATCAGAAATAAGAATTCAAAGCAATTACCTCTACCGATAAAAGCAATTATACATTTTCATTTTAAAGCTTGTCTCTTGAAAGGCAGTTTTGGTATTGATCTGAGAAGACTTAACCTCCAAAAAAGCCTTCTTCATGCAAGACACTAATGAAGTTTCCGTTATGATTTTGGCTTTTTAAAATCCATAAAGTCTTGATTTATGTTTGGCTTATCAAGCTCTTTTTTTCTTACCTCTTACTTTATCTTAAAAAAGTCATAGTTTAGAGTCTCTCTGACAAATTACCAAACAGAGGTTTGACAAAGCAATTAACATTGTCCTTCAAATATATAATAATACTGTGGAAAACACAGTGCTGTCATGATATGTTCAATGTCCCTTCGCCTTTAGTTATTTATGTATTAAGAAAAGTATTGGCTGAACAGACATTACTATTTCCCAGAGCTGCTTTCTACAAGATGTATGTACAAGTTCATTTTCTTACGTCAAAGGGCAGAAAAAAACATATTCAGTGTGAACCAAATGTACAGGCATTCACTGCTGGCCCAGATCCAGGGGCTGAAGAGCTTCCAGTCCACCCTTGGCTAAACTCAGAAAGATCCTGGTCTTTGTGACACACTGGGCAGCAAAGGGAAACTTTTGCAAGAGCAAAGTAAACCCTTTGGCAAAATCTTGAACTTGTGACTTCATTCTTATGAGTGTGTCTGTCTGTACATGAAATTGAATTATTTTTATGACTTTTTTTATGTGGCTGGTTTATTCAGATTTTTTTCTTGTTTGCTTACAATTGATGCTTATCTCAGCTCTTTACTTCTGATAGTGTGTCATAAATCCTCACAAATCTAGAAAAGTACCCTGTTTCTAGGTGTTGTGGCATGCCTTGGCTCACTTCAATCAAAATATGAACTATTCTGCATGAATATGCAAAACTGTAACATATCAAGCTAACATAATTATCCCTAATTCAAGTTAAACACAGAGGACTTCATAAACCTTATGTAGATAGCAGAATATTAACTTACAAGGACTAACTTTTAGATAGCTGAACATAGGAATTTATGTCTTATGGGTTAGCAATATTTATTTGTTAATTATCACAACTATTAACATAATCAATTCTTTTTATGCTATTTACTTATATCTAAGCCTACATTCCACAGACATCTCTGCCTTAAAAATGCTATCATCTGAATTTTTGTTCCATACAACACCCTGACAAAAATCTAACTGCACTGAAATTTCATCAAGAAAATGCTCCCCTCTGCTCTAAGATTTTTAGAGACAAATGCAATAGGCTCCACAACGTTCAGTTAATTTTTTCTACTGTCACCATAGTGCATGAAGTCTTTACACATTAAGGTCACAGTTGTTAAATAAGATTTGCAAGTTGCAAATGTCTAGTTATGAATTCATGAGCTGAAAATGTGCAGTCATAAAATTTACCAGTCCCACAGCTCAACACTTACAATGTGTGAATCGGAGATTTATGAAGTTGTATGGTAGTCTTGAGCAGGTGATGTCAATGGCCAACCTCATGGAATGTTGGACTTTTTTTTAAATTCACAGCTATTGTATTGATATACTTCAAGAATTGAAGTGAAGAAGGATATAAACGTGTTTTCAAGTAACTTAGGAGGCAAACACAGGCTCAGGTGTATCTTTCTTATCATCAAGACAAAAACATGACCAAACACTTCGAAGCCAAATTCTTTTTGTCTCTAACACACAGCCTCAAGAAATCCTGCTCCTATTGAGATCACTGACTTTCACAACCAATAGTTGTAATGGTTCATGCAGTTTACCAGCTGACTAAGTGCTAAGAGTGAAATTGTCTTTGCCTCTTTCACCACAACGCTCCCTCAAGCCAGTCAGTCCATCAGATACACCACACTTAACGATCGATAAAAGCGTACTTTCAATCTTGCCTTGTTCCCAGTGTTACTAAGGTCACTAAATCCCTGTTGTCAAACACTTAATTCATTCTTATTAATAGTGACTCCCTGACATCACAGTATTGTTACATGTAGTGCCTCAAGATGAGAGTTTCCAACACCAGACAAGACAGGGCTCTTCAGAAAACTGAACTGCTCTTGGACATTGCTCTTGGAAAAGCTGTAAAGAACAATATGTGGCAATAAAGCCTGTTTTAGTTCTGTCTTGTTTTCAAAATAGCTGGCCCTATAATTGCAGAACTAGTCTAACACCTTGGGACCTCACCATGGTCTCTGATTTTGTCTGCATTGTTCTATTTTTATTTTAGAAGTTCCTTCAAGGTATTTTAACACTAAAACATAGAAAATTAAAGCAGTCTACACACTTAGATATCTACCATTTAAATACTATAAAGCATTTAATTTTTTTAACATATGGTCATAACTGTAATGCAAATCAGAAGGCATATTTTGAACAACTTTAAAGTAATTTTTTCCAAAATCATATATTTCTGTCAGTAATATACAAAATTTTGTACAAAAAGATACTTTGCATGAACATTTGAAGTGCATTTATGGTGGTGTTTTCCTAGAACTCCATTCAGAGGGGTTTCATGATAACAGAGGAAATCATCAATATTTGATAGATTCCTATTTTATATCTACAAGAGTGAAAGTATTTTTGGAGTTATATTATAAGAAATCTCCATTTTCCTTAGACCAAAATATTTATGTCTTTCCTTCAGAAATGCATCAGTTCTTGTCAGTCTTTCAAGAATACCTAGTAGCTTGTACCACTATAGTGCCTCTCATTACTAAAGTACTCATCAATTGTGTTTTTTCATACTGCCTGTTCTAAAAGTAGCTAAGTAAACCATTTCCTTTTTCAGTGTTTCTTGATTGCTAATAACACTAGGCAAGATACTTTCATTTCAGTCTCACACAGATACTTTCTACAGCTTTAATTTATATGAATTTGCCTCAGTCTATTCATTCATTTGAACCTCAGAACTTAAAGCAATGATCATTTGAATGAAACAATTTTTCTCCTTTTTTACATCAAAACTATGCAAACTGATAAACAGAACTTTTTTATTTCTCACTGGGGAACAACAGCTGTGTTTGTTTTCTGCTTCTTCTCCTCCCACTCACTTAACCATTTCTCATTTTATTAACATTGTTTTATATAGCAGAATCTTGATCATAAGGTCATGATTTTCAATAAGTGGTCATGTGTATTATGGAAAATTAAACTGAGTCATGAAGAGTACCTGTGATTAAATAAACCTGTGAATAAATAACAAGTGCAGAGGTTTCAAGAGTTCTAATGATTTTGGAATGTGAGATTTGACAAGAAAGACCTCCTAAACAAGACAGAAGGCAGTTCTCAGGGCACCTAGAATACGATGTGTTCTTGACAAATGGCTCTTCAAGACACTCTAAAGTCATTAATTTAACTTTCTACAATGTTCAAAAATTATATAAACTATATAAACCGCAACTGTCATCTTTGTAAACTCATGAATCTCTCTTCTTGTTGAAGAAATGATTTGTCAGAGGTAAGATTCAGAAAAATTTATTTCTTCCCAGACTTTCTGTTTTTCTTTTTAACATCATGAAAGTATATGGTTACATATGTTAGAAAAAAAATGTCCAAATACTTTGGAAAGCAGCCTCAGTCATATTTTAAATAACATATTTTAATAACTATTTTTATATGAACAATTTTTTTAAACGAAGTAACACTATGTCTTAAAAAGTTCTCCTGCTATTCTGGATTTCAAATACATTTTCTTTTTTTATCCTATTTCCAAATAAGTACATTTCCCCAATATAACTAAATATTTCCATCAACTCAACTCTGAACTGTTCCCAAATAACCTGTTCCTGTATCTTTTTCTGAATTAGATCCTATTTGTCAGTGTCAGAAATAAAATATGAAAAAACCCAAACGGAAACCAAACCAAAACCCCAAAACACAGCAAATCCTTTGTAGCTTGCTTCTTCCCTCCCTTCATCCCACATTTTCTCACTCTATTATTTCACACAATAATCTATTGATCTACTCTTATTTTATAAACCACCTACCTTCCTCTGTACTCCCAGTGCATTCCCTGGATTCCTTTATACCTCCAGTATTGTTCTCCTTTCCTTTCCAAAGTGATGTCCCTTTCTGTTGTCAAAGTGCAAGTGTCTCTCTGTGCCTTTTAGCATCCTTTCCTCAAATTGCTTTTTAGTTCTCTAAACTTCCCTTTTAAGTTTTGCTAGCCACGCTTTTCCAAACCACCACCTCTTGAACAGGTGTACACCCTCTTCCGTTCAGTTTTCAGTCCTTGCTTTTCCCTATATGGGATCTATTCCTAGCTCCTCAACAAAGAGGAAAAACTCCTCAATGCATATGGTTTAAAACAAATCAGGATTGATGTAATTTATTGATTTGTTATTGATATGTAATTATCCAGCAATCAGTGAGCTATGCAGACAGGATCAGTGTCCGTGATAAAACAGTTAAACCACAACAGGAAGACAATTCACAAAGTGTCTTTAAATGCTTAAATTTTGTAGATGTTTATTAGTAACCTTTCATGACATACTGAGAAGGTCTCACCATGTACACAAACACATTTACATATACACTTGCTGCAGGTTTGTGTGTGTGCCTCCCACCCTCTGGGCCAAAGATGTGCATCCCCTTGTCTACAGACCCCTCTGTGAGAGGTGTGGGTGCTGTAGCTTTGCCTGATGACAGCTTCACCTGTGATACCACTTTGGGGACAAAGACTTTCAGACATACAATGTCCCTACTTCCTACCCATGTCTCATTCTCTATGCTGTGTCCTTAGTTTTTTAAATCAGTCCATGACATTACCCTTACTGATCACTTATTCCAAATCCCTGCATGCTTTGTCATAATGCTCCTGTTTTTTAAGACAAAGTACCTATAAACATCCACTGAGTAACTCACCATCATATTTTTATATCTCGTCTTAGTAGACTGCTTTCTTGTGACAGCTGAGAAAAAGTTAACAAAGCTTTTGATATGCTGAGATCATCCTGCTGATCAATGCCTTCTCACTATCTCCTTTCACTCCTCTTATTGATATCCTGTTTCCTTACTTTTATGTTATATTTGTAAGTTTTATGTGTGTGAGGGGGAAAATGGTGTTGTTGTGTTCATGCAGTGTCAAAACAGCATTATTTTTCTCCATGTTTTGAGTTTCAAGCCATACAGTAATATAAATTGCAATATTTCGTAAAAAACACCATCCATTGAATGAGCTTTTGTTCAGGGAGTGCTCCATTATATAAGGGAATTGTGTGCCCCAATAAAGTATCCTTCAGAAGAGAATACAACCACACCAAAAGTCACACAAACAAAGGATCCAAACATGAATAGAACACCAAGCAATTACCGAGGAACTGGTCTCCTTACTCACAGAAATATGAATCTCAGAAACAAATAGCATAAATCTCTCACTACTTTCAATCAACATTCTGGGGAATACTAACAGATGTTAGGTTATTTTTAAAAATCTAAATATATTATGCATGTTTCTGATATTGCAGATGAGCATTAAAGACTCAGCTTGTCTGTGAGGTTTCATATACCCTACATTTAGTCTTTCCTTATTAATAATTTTTCCATTTGAACACAGGAGTATTTAATATAGAAAAAAATAACTCCATGTAGAAAAAGGTGAAATGCCAGCCAGGTTGCAAGAGACCACTATTTTTATTTTGAGAATTTTTTTTTTTTTCTTTAAGAGGGAATGCTGTTGTCTTGGTTCTTTCGAAGCATGTGAGAAAAACCTGCCAAAGAGAATGACGGCCACTGTCATTCAATTCGAATAAGGGTCCTTATATGATGCTCTATGTGCCATCATAAAACTGATGGCACCTACAATCTCATAATTACCAGCAAATTTTGCTTTCTTCTATCCCTTGGGTCTCCCACTTGCCTCAGTGGCTATAATCCCTGCTTTGTTCTCCAGGCACATTGCAGGCACCAGTTGAAGCTGTTAGGGATAGATCCAACTGCACTGCACAGCAGATTTTTTTTCATTAAGCCAGACATGTGAGAAGAGCTGTAACCACCTTAACCTATTCAAGTAACTCTTTGCTTTTCCTTGCAAGTACTATAAAGCTCTAGAATGAACCTCCATATGTTTTTCTTTGGCTTTTGATGAAGGTTCAGAGACAGCTTCAGGAAAAAAGGAATAGTAAAACAAGAATTGTTCAAAGATTTTCCATTGCCATTTTAATTAAAGATGAGGATTAGCGTTTACAGTACCTTTTAATAAATTTTTTTAAACTGTATTTTTTAAAATTTCACATCTTCATCTTTTAAGAAATATACAAATTTTAGTGATGTGAAAGCATCTGAGCAAAGGCTGTTTACTGAGCTTCCTCTGATACCTACAGAATTATTTGGGGCAGTTGTGGCAGGGATGGTTCTGCACATGCTGCATAATTTGATATCTCAAAGCACACACTGAAATACAGGTCAAGGACTCCTTGTCCATGTATATATTGTCACAAAGTAGTCTCAGAATTGAGAGTCTATCATGCAAAAACAATGCAGAAGCTTTTCTTATTGTGGTAGTCATTTAACAGAGATGAAATGAGGAAGTTTTTCCATTACAAGAGTTCTCTCATTTAGAAATGAAGTAAAAAGTTATCAAAATTGCAGTAACTGTTTTGTTGGAGAGAGGCAAAGGCTAGAAATGCAAGCATGCCTATTTCACAGTAAATACAGTTCACTCCTATAAGACTGTCACCACTGATGCATTGACCTGTGAGCAATAAGAATCACACTGATTTTGCAAACAACCCTGAGACTGAAAAGCCTTTACATGCCTATTTATCATTTCTGCACACAAAACAGATTTCCAAAACCTTCCAAGCTTATGAGACCCGTGTGTACTTGACAGCACTACTGTATGGATCAGATCAAGACATTCAAATTCAGTTTCTAGAGTTTGGCATCTACGGTAGAGAAGCAAAACAGCTTCTGCCAGCAAGAATCACTTTACTGATATATGTTTTCAAAATTAGTTTTAGATACATGGGCCCTTGGTCCTTGAGACTATAAAACTTTTCTTCACAGTTTGGAAGCATTCCTTTCTTATAATAATGTGCTATTTAAATTTCCCATGTGGAAAAACATCAGTACGTTTCCAAGCCCATTAGGTGAGACTGGGTTTCTGGTGTCCAGGCATTAAAAGCACAGATTTTTACTAAGAGTTAAATAACTTTGAGATTTTCACAAATTCTATGCAGTGCAGACTGACAATGCAATTAAATTGTTGTGTGATGTGATTTGTATAGATTGAACTGAGAGCTGCAACTGGATTAATTACATGACTTGCACACACTGCCAGCAATGAGTTATACTACTCTAAATAATTGCAAGAATTAGGCTCTAACACAGACTATATACAAAATATATTGGCTTTGACCAGATTAAGTACTAGAACGAATAGATTTACACCAAATATACCCACAAAGTGAAAGTCCCTTGCAATATAAAATACGAGAAGTGAACTGACAGTGCACAGTACATTCTCATTCTCAATGGGGTGATCTGGTACAATCTACCATATTTTAACAGGGTATAAACTTACATAACCTCATCTGTTTAAACAATGGATGTGTCATACCGCTTAAATATGATTTTCTAGAGAATAGCGCAAACAGGATATGCCAAGGAAATTCCCCATTTGCCTCTGGTCCCTCAGTGTTGGGTTCTCAGAGAAGACTAGGGCTCAATCATTGTGTGGTATGGCTAAGGCCAATCTCCTCTGGACAGGGTTAGCTTTTACCTCAGTGGACACTAATTTTCCTTTCCTTTATCCTGGAACCCAGGTATGTTAGACAGGAATCTAGAGTGAGATTTTGGGGTACTCCTTGGATCACTGTAAGTATTAGATATTTAAATGACCTTTAGGTTTCACACCAAGGGGCAGGAATGGGCTAAAACTTAGCTTTTTCCTCAGGGATGCATGCATAGTACCCAGTTTAATCCCTTTTCTAATTCAACCCAAGGAAGTTTTCCAAAAGTGTATATACATCAAAGTTCTGTCTGCCTCCCAAAGTAAAGAGAATGATAGAAAATGACACTGAGAAAGAAGGCTGCACGTCTCAGGAAAGAGGAAAAGTAAATAAGAACTTCATGAAAATTAAAGCTGAGTTTAAGCATATATAAAAAATAAAGGGACATGACCTGCTTTAGTTAAGATCCCAGAATATCACAGCAGTTTCATGAGAAAATCAGGGAACTTGTCTACAAATACTTCTATAATCCTGAAAGCAGACCAGGCATCCTCACACCTCTATAGCTAAATGCTTTTACAAGGTTAGGAATCAAATATTCCAGCACCCACCTACATGTTCTTAACCATGGTAGTCTATTCAAACAGAGCATGTAGAGGATTTTTAATCTCACATTACTTAAAAACCATTATTATTTGTTTTAAAAGACAATTTTACTTATGTAGTTTACCAATGAGTAAATTACACATGCATACATAAAATGGAAACTAGAATAAGTAAATTTAATATGTAAAATAAATATTCAGTTTTCTTTTCTGCTGTGAGGAAAGACTTAACAAAAAATGGGAGAAGAGGCTGATAGGCTGGGAGAGAAGGAAATATAGTGCTGATGCTAGAGATGTTCATTCTGTTATCTGCAAAAAGAAATAAAGAAATCTGGGCCTTGGCAATAAAAAAAATAAAACAACCAAAAAAAAAAATAGATCAAATAGGCTTCCAGATATGGAAGCTGTGTGAAACTCATTTAGCCTGTCTCTGTCACCAACCCCACACCATGATGTAATAAAAAGCCTAAAACACAGGTATAAATCACAGAAAGGAAAACTGTCAACTGTGATATTGTTAAGATAAGCATAAGCCAAGGCAAAACTGAATTATGCCTAGACACTTAGACTAGAGCTTTTCCACTTGTCAAAGAACAGCCTACATTAGAAAAAGGATGCTTTCAAAATGAGGAGAGAAAAAAAGTCAAATTAGGTTGAGGAGGATTTCTGAGCAGCATAAAAACTGAGACTACATACCAAGTATTTTCTTTGGTTTACAATTTTATATCACTTTAATGCTTGGGCAGCCTAAAATTTACATGCATATCCCATGGAGCTATCATATTTCTCCCTAAAGGGAGAAAATTTGAGCTTTGGCTATTCTTCAGTAACTCTTAGTTGGTAGTGTTTTGTTTATTTATATATTACTGTTTACTTTCTGTTTCTTCTTTTTCTGGCATACCTATTCCACTAATAGTGCAATTAGTTTATGACAATTAGGTTTCTCACTACTATGTACTGATCAGCTTTTTATTGCTGTTGCAAGAAACAAAGGGAGAGTAATAGAAACAGAACTAAAAAGGCTATACTATGGGAATCACCTCTCCATAGTAACAGTTCATCTGACCCACTCTGACTGTACTTCAGGCAAAATTGATAAGTGAGAGTGCTAAAGATACTGAGGGTGTATTCAAGGCAAGTTTTACTACATCATCAGTATTCAGAAACAGGAAAGACTGCAGGTTCTAATTACCCCAACTAATATCCAAAAAGGAATGAACTCCTAGTGACAAGGGTCTCATGTTTATGTCATATCAGTTCTGACCCTAATATTATCACAAAATACTAAGTTGATTTATCTGTCTCTGGTTTCTGGTCTATTAAGTGAATATAGTCATACTCATATTACTTGATAGAGGTTTTAAAATGCTAAATTCAAGAAAGTGAGAACTTCTTGAGTAGTATGAAGAAACATAATAAGCAATTTTCTGGTAGGAATTCCATCTCCTATAAGAAGAAAACTCAAAAAACCTAGTAAAAACAATAAGAAACATTTAATGAAACCTATTAATACCATAACTCTATATAGTGAACAATTCTGTTTAGTGGAACTTCAAATTCTAGTTATATTTTCAGCTTTTCTGATGGGTATTTCATTCATATCAGGAAAGTCAGTTAATTTCTGTTTTGGAATCAAACAGTCCAAGTAAGCAGGAACTGAGCATAATAAACTATCTTAGAATTGAAGTGGAAGCCACCCTCATGACTTACTAGGATTCAGCCTGAAACATAGCATTAGGTCAATGTGAGCTGATTCTAGAAAGCAAGGGAATGATGAGAAAAGAGAATTCAGAATTCAGACCCAGGTGGCACAGAGTTGCAGACCTGTTCTAAGGTGGCCAGAGCAATACCTGAATTCAGATCCTAAAAATGCATACATATATACATTTCTTTGGCGGCAGCTAACAGCCCTCAGACAAGCTGTGAGAGCCGGTTCCCTGAGTGCACATTGTCCTTAACTACCCTAGCTGTGATAGGCAGCATAGATATAAAAATCTTTGGAAGATGAGAGAAGCAAAATTCTGAGACAAAAGGCCCACACTGTCATAAAAGCTTTGTTTTAGAGGATATATATTTTCTGTAGAAAAATCGTATTTTTGTCACCAATCAAAGGAAAACCAGAAGACATAGTGAGGGCTTAGCAGATGACATTTCTTGTCATGTGTTATGCACAAATGATTCTTTCTACAGCAGCTGGATTTACTTGTCTTAGCATTTGTGGGTGTTGGAGTAAGACTGGATAAAATTAAATTTTCTAGAGATTTTGCATAATAAAATCACCTTCCTCTTCCATAAGAGCTCACACTAACTTTTTCTTACACGAATTTCCTGCACACAGACCCACATTTTGGTAAAAGAAAGTTTAAATTTAGATGCACAAATATTCTTTTTCTGGTTCTAAAAATGATGTCTAACTCCTAGAGAACAGAAGTGCACAATGTGATTTATGTACTGCCAGCAGCTGAATGCTGAGACAGTGTCTACTTAATAATGATATGTTTACAGAGAGGTTAAATCATCATCATCATCATCAGAAGAAGAAGAAGAAAACAAAAGAACTTGTCTTCAGCTATAATCATATCCACAGATTTCACTTCATGTTCTTGGTGACTGAGAAAAAAGATATCTGAAACTTGTGGTGGAGCAGGACTACATTTTTTTTGCGAGACTATTAAGGCATGCTGCAAGAATTATTCATAAGCATTGAAACAGAAGAGATATAATCAATAAAATGAAAATGTATGTGCACTAATTAGCACTAGTAATTACTCTGTATGATGTAGCAGAAATAAATGTAAAATAGAAAATAAATAATTCTTAGGTTAAATTAAGCAGGAAAGAGCAGACTAGCATGATCAGTGCCAAAAAAAAAAAATCCCAACTACATAAAAATATATCTAATCTAACTTAGAACCCTTTTTGTTCAGTTGTTTTGTTTTTTTTTAAGTTCTATTAGCAGACAAAGCTGTTGGGTTATAAATGACCAAATCACCTGAATGGTTGACAACAGCAAATCCTTTCTGTGCCATATGTACACATTGCTGAATGTCTGCAGAGGGGACAGAAAAGAATAAATACATTCATGTGAGAAGCATGAAAAGGACAAATAAGATAATTCTGTGGACAAATATTTCTACACTTCCAAATTTGAAATAACTTCATCCTAATAGGTGAGTATATGGGAGCAGGTCCTGATTCCAATATGGTAAAGCAGTTATTTTTGAGATATGAAATCTCTTTACTGTATCCAGAAAAGTAAGCAGTCAACATATAGAAGTTTTCATTGGATACTTCCTCTGAATGACACTTTGTTCAAAAATAAACAAGAAAGAAAATTATTTACTGATAAAATTGATCTCTATGAAAGTTAGGTCACTGGGTTCAAGCAGAAGATAAGTTGCTCTAGATTCCCAGTTGTTTTTATTCCTTTCACCTCCTCTTAACTTTCAGTCCTTTCTAAGACACTAGAATGACACGAATCCTACAAACTCCGTTGAGAATAAAATATTTAATACTCTTAAATCTGAACACTGAAACAGTTTTCAACACCTTAGAAATTTTGCAAGTTAAAAAGTAAATGAGCATCCTCTGTCCTTTACCCTGCAGACATACACATGCACACACATTCTACATCTGAGAAAGGGGAAGTCTAAATGTACCTTCTAACAAAGAGATTGTCTATTATTGGAAAGGAGATTTTTTTTTTTTTCCTGCAGTGTAGAAGATGGTCTATGACCTTTTACATTGCAACTTTATATAAGCCTTATTGAATGCCACTAATGGCAGGTTCTGTCAACCAAGGTTTGCAATGCAATCCAAAAGCCATGACAATAAAACATGAAATGGAGGTTTAATTTTAATAGCTCCTTCAGAATCTTCATCAGTATTTAATATTTATATGGTAGTTTCCTTTATTAACACTTAAACTTATATGTGTTATACTGTTCCGTTACATATACACCTATAATTAACAGGGTTCTACACTTTCACAAACAACTTTTTTCTTAAGGTGTACAGGAAGATAATTGGCCTGAAAAAATAAGTTATTTTCCTCAACCCACTTTTAATGTTGGGTAGCAGGTATTCACACCTGCCACAATACTTGTAAAACAGATGGTCAAAAGCCACAGTCATTAATTATTGAATTAGAGACACCCAGGTGCTAAGATTGTGGATAATCTGCTGAATTCTTTCACAAAGATCATTTATACAGGGAAGATAGAAGCTTATTTCTATTTTGGACTTTCTAACCTGGTATAGCAGAGTAGTGATATATCATTTTGCATTACATTGCCGTCCATGCAATCTTACAGTGTGCCAAGATAACTAATAGCTTTCCTAGTGTATCATAAAGAAATTTAAATGCAGTACCAAAACTAATGTACAGATTTAGTGTCCACTCCTCTCCTTCTTACTCCATCTGGTAGAGAGATATCTTCCAACCTGGGGGAGTGTGTAAAAGGAACAAAAAGAAATATAATAAAATAATAAAAAAAACCCAGCTGTTATTCTTCTACCCACATGTAGGAGTCCCTGCAGCTTGCCAGTGTCTCTCATCTGAAGAGATGGTGGTTGTTTATTCTCAGCCAATGCCTGCTGTGATTTTGTTGGTGCAATGGGGTTACATATTGTATCACCTTTGAAAAGCCAATCATCTGAGAAGCACTGAATTCAGTAAATTTCCCAGAGCCTTTCCCTTTGTTTCAACACTCATAAATTTGCAGCATGCTGTCTCTTTCTGGATTTTCACCTTAAATGAAATTTATAGTGTGACAGAAAAAAACTTCCTCTGCTAATGATGCACAGAAGAGTCCAGCTTAGATCTGTTGTAAAAGTCAGTTTCTCAATGATTTCACATTTTGGATACTGGACATGATTTCAGGTCAAACTACAAATCTTTCAGGGTCAAATATTAATCAAGCTAACCTCAATTTTAAATACATTACCAATTATGGCTGTTTTACATAAAGAAAAGGACCAGGTAAAAGAAGAGATATAGACCAGTGTCTCCAACAGAAACACTAATAAAATTGCCCTTTTTCTTCTATATAACATCCTTTTTCTTGTGTGTGATAAAAGGATGACAGCTGTCCATATGTATCCTGAGCTTGCTGTACTCCGAAGCCACACTCTACACAAGCAAAGGAATCATTTTAGTTGTGAGCCTAATGAAATAAATAATCATTGGAACAACAGGTGTAATTGCTGTCAGCTATTACTATGCTACTCCATTGGAGTGTATGATTCTATTTTGATTGTTCTTTTTCCTGCTTGGCAGATGGCAAATTGTCTTAATTATCCATTCACACTCTGAAACCTCTTTAAGCTCAACCAGTTGCCTACTTGAAGACCATCAGCAGAAAACATGTTCATCCAGCTAAGCATGATTATAAACAGTCTTTCTAATCATGCAGCAGTTTACCACTCAAAGCAATGTTTATCCTATTATCATAGTAAGAGGAATAGCTTTCTGTATTAATATAGGCCATCCTCTGAGAACCCATATCCTACTGTCCACCATGGTGATAACAAAGGAAAAATCAACCTTGCAAGTCTACACTGCTTTCCTCCATCCAACATATTCTAAAATATTTCTGTTCTCTGAGCAAAATATAAGCTTTCCTCACTTTTTGAATTCCCCACTGACAGTAATAACTATGAATGCATTCCCCTTGTATTTATTATGTGAGGAGCATAGAAAGTTCACTACTAGGAGTTACCATTTTGCACTCAGATACTGCATTAATTTTGCAGTTCCTAAAAGGGAAATGCCTTTTTTTACCAATCAAAGATTAATGAGTTCAGTGTTTTCTGCGGAAGTATTTCCTATTGCAGAACATGTTTCCATAACCACCACCCATACTCTTTCTCCATTTTTTATTTGAGGTGTAACACTGGGGAAAGGTCGTAGAGTCATCATAGACTCTACGGATCAGAGAATGAGTTGCATTAGAAGGGAACTTGAAGATAATCTAGTTCCAACTCCCCTGCCATGGACGGGGACACCTTCCAGGAGATCGGGCTGCTCAAAGCCCCATCCAGCCTGGCCTTGAACCCTTCCAGGGATGGTGTATCCACAACTTCTCTGGGCAAACTGTTCAACATATTCAATTAGATGTCAATTTAGCTGACACCTAACTATTACTTTAATGTCCTGTGAGACTTAAAGCCTACATGGTACACATGGTAATTCAGTCTAGAAAATAAGGTAGTTGAGTGTCACTGATCAAAAAGTCTACATTCTCGCAATTATGGGGACTCTTCTTCCAGGAGAGAAGACAGAATAATTTGCAAACAAAACATAAACAACAAACCACAAAAATCCCCAGCTACAGGCAATGGCTCCTACTAGGCACTGAGAGATCAATTGTTCAAGGCATTGCAGGTAACTCTAACGCAAATATAATTTAACTTTAAGACTAATATTGATTTTCAAATATCCAGTGAAAGTTTATTTCATAGGTGTTTTTCAGAGATGTAGAATTACCTTTTCCAATTAAAACCTCTTCATAGTAAGAGGGCTGTCTGGTGCTCTGTTCTAGTATGGGATGAAAAAAATTCTAAAATCTCACAGATGCTGTGAAAACAGCATTTTTATCTTTTAGACAGTCTTATTTAAAATAATATCTTTTCTATCTTCACTATATCCAGGAAAGCTCACAACAATGTTATGTGAAAACTCTGAACCCACAATACATAATAATTATGTGTGAATTATAGAAATTATCTATATGTGTAAAAATGCTTGAATATTAACATATATTAAAAACTTTAAAAAACAAAATTTATTTTCTCTAAAAAATGTAGTAATCACAAGACCAAAGATCAGTCATTATAGGTGAGAAATGGAAGAGAGGCTGTAAAAATATTTAAATGTTAGATTAGAACACTACTATTCAAATATGAAATTCACTACTACTTATTATTATTACTATTACAATTATTAATTTATTTTCATTTCTTTATTTCAGTTTTTAAACTGTTTTTGTCTCAATCTACAATGTTTAGTGGCTTCTTTTACTTTTTTCTGTTTCTTCTTCCCATCACACTAGGGAAGGGAAGGGGGATTGAGTGAGTGGGGACATTGTACTTAGTTGCCAGCTTGGGTTAAACCACAACATAAAGAAAAGAAGGGAAAAAATTGGTGTAAACTGAAATTCCTGAGTGTATGAATTAGATGTCTTTAAAGAATGTCTTTTTTTTATTCCAGTTACTTGGCTGTAGCTGTTAATTAAATGGATTTAGGTATTTCATCTAATCTGCAGAAGATATTTTCAAGTTTCTCTGTTGATCTGCTACTAAATTATCATAATAATTATACGAGTCTTTCCTTGTACAAACCATAGAACAAGACTCACTAATTCTTTAAAATAATATGAACCTTTAAAACTGTTATTTTTAGGCTGAGATTCACATTCTGTGAATTTCACATTTAATATATTTTAGGATTTGAGAGCAGCATTGCCAACATGATTTCATCCATTACATTTAATTTTTCTTTCTGTCTCCTGAGAGATATATTCCCTTTTACTGCCCAGGTACAGCTAAATTATCTGCACTGACAAACCCCACTCAATTATCACTGTCTAAAATTTGGCACTGAAGTCAGTATGTTTCGTTCTTGGATTTCCCATGCTGACTTCCATTTACAGTTATGAGTGAAACACCGTGATAGTGAAATCAAACCTGCCACAGAAAACATGACTATGAGTAACTCCCAAAGTGCTACAGTACACCCTTAACAATGGCAAAGAAGAGGTAACTAAGCTTTCTTGGTTTCAAAAAGAAAAAACCCCAAACAAGCTGAAAACCAAAGGAAAAAAAAAGAACAAAACCAGCAACAACGACAACAAAAACCCAAAAGCAAGAAACTTTTTGACAGACTTTCTCTACCACCAGTATTCTGGGCAGATTTCTGTATGGTGCTATTCATTTTTGGTTGACATTGATGTATAAAGTCTATGATGTTCTCCACATGACTCCTCTTGGTGTTTCTTCAAAAGTGTGCTCTGAGGCCAATACATTCCTGAACAAAGAAATTGTCTTTCCACCACTTTTTTTCAGTGATGCATCAATAAGAGATGGGAAGAGAGAAATAAGAGACTTAGACAAAACAGAAAAATAAAATAGCATGACCCAAACATCAGTCCTTGTCATTTTCCAGTTGAAAAAAGGTAAGTTACAACAGCTATGAATGCAGAAATTTGCCATATTTAAATTCATTTTAGGCAATCTAGCATTTTCAAAAAAATGAAAAAAGAAACAAAATAGATATGTTTCAACTGGTCAAACTAATTTAAGTGAAAATTAATATTAATAATTAATTTACATTAAAAAAAGAAGTTTTACATTCCCTTTCTCCAGAGTATGCTTTCATATTTCATTACTCAATCAGATTATCCTCTAAGACTTTCTTAACCAAGTCAAGAGTTTCTTCCCCAAACACAGCATGCATACAGTATCAACAGTTAGTCTGCTTTTCAGATAATCTCAATTGCCTATAAACAAGTAATTCAGGTCATCTGATCTCAGCTACTGACTTTATGGTTTATGATTTATCCTTTATAATTTGATATTGCTTATTCTAACAAGGGCAACATGGACAGTGTATCAAAATCTTACATTCTTCTTCCTCTTCTTCCTCTCTATCACTCCTCCTCAGCAGAAAATATCAAACAGTATCCAGTAAATAGTGTAAAATCTAGTTTAGGTTCTACAACTCAAAAGTGACCTCTAGACTCTACTACCCACACACAAATTTTAATGACCTGTAAAAGAAAAAGAAGTGGGATGAAAAACTCGGGCATGATGACTGAAATACTTTCTCAGTGTTTACAGATCCTGATGCAGTCCAAGATTAAAAAAGAAACCATACCAATCAAACAAAAAAACCTGTCTTGGTATATACATCTACCTTTTTCTCTGGTATTGAAAAAACAGCAAAGATGTGTTATGCCAGACCCAGGCTGCTTCCACTCAGACTCAGCCCCTTGCTTCAGGGTGCTTTTTCCCATCTGAATTTCATAAGGGATCTGGAAACTGAAAGCAGTCTCACAGTCTGCAAATACTGCATTTTATGAGAAAAAAAAAATTATATACAGCTCATTGACACAGACTAGCACTGCCTCTGCCTCAAGCCCCTTCACAGTGCCAGGTTCCCATTTCACCTCCTGTCTGAGCACAGTGGGAGCTATGAATGCTCTGCCACAAAAAGCAGTTTGGACAAGAGGAAACTACCTTTCAAGGAAGCAATTTGGTAAAGTACTAAGCAGTGCCTTATAATTCTTGTTCTATGCTATTTAACTCAAAATCCAGCATAAAAGCTGCCAGTTCAATGGTTTGGAAGGTCTCTCAGTTTTGTTGTGCCTAATGTATTTCTAGGTTCCCCAATACAGAGACTACGTGACTACATATAAATATTTGAGACAGTACAACTGTAATTCTGCCCAAACACTTGTAAAAGTAATTACAGCAGTTAAGGTCAACGTAAGGACTAGCATATTAATATTGTGGCACATCCTAACCTTTTTTTCTGATGCTCTGAAACCCAAACTCCTTCCTAAAGTAAGTGACACTACCTCTTATTTGGATTAAAATTCAACAGTCCACAATTGAAAAACAGATGAGAAACCAGAACAGGGACCTAATCTGGCTCCAGTGCCAGGTGAGTGGGTAGAGTACCTTCCACCTGGAGGTCACCAATGCATCATAACACAGCTGTGTGCAACTGAGAGCTGTCACTGGCACAACAGCTGCAGGATACTGTGTGTGGGATGGTGCTCCCTGATCAGTTCCTAGTGGACACATACATGTATCATTTACAACAACATAAATCTCTCTGAATTGCCACTAATTGGCTCCCTTCTCAGCAGTTTCAGCAGCAAGGCTGCAGATCTCAGAGCCACTGAGTTTAAACAGTTATTTAATCCCTAGAAGTGCTCAATCCAGATCAGGGAATAAAGTAAAAGGTTCAGTGAAAAGCAGCTTGCACTGCTGCTGTCTGTGCTGTCCATCTTCTTGGGATAATTGAGGCTCTCGTTTTCTAAGGCTGTCACTCTGACATCTTCCATCAGCAGCAACATTCACTTGATCTTTGTATTTAATTTTGTTAAAAGGAGAGAAGGAGAAGGAAGGATGAAGGGAAAAATAAACCTTGCAGAGTGAAATGAAGCACTTCAGTATAGTAATCTTATTTGCATCTGAAAACTGATTGTACCCCAAATTTGCAGTGACTTAACAAAAAAGAAAAAAAAAGGTAAGTTTCTGATTCCTGAGTACATGAAGAATGAATAGCACAGGGAGACTTTAACCTTTAAATATTTGTTCATTGAGTCCTTTTTCAAAACCCAGATCGGATGTAGTTTCAAAATGAGTTATATGAGACACAGAATAGTCATGCCTATTTTTTTATTACCTGAAATTATGTAATTAAAACAAAAAGACTCTTCTGTGAATGAAGTCATTCCTTTCCCAGTAGTGTTATTTCTTCATGTTACTGAGATGGTAAAAGAGAATTGTAATTAATCCACTGTCCCTTTATCAAGACCAATAAACAGAGAGCAATAAAATATAACCTGATTGTGCCATTATCTCAAATGAATATTTTATCATCTGCTAGCAACTAAATAATAAATTATTTTTCAACAGCTTTTTAATAAGATGAGAGATGATCAGTGCATTCTATGAAATTCTTTAATACCCAGTTTGAATAATCAGTCTGTTTTCTGTGAAAAGAAAGGATGCCTTTTTGTCCCTCTTTGGAAAAGCACAAAAATTTCGAGACCTACAAGGATTAAAAATAAAGTGATTTGCTCAGGAGCAAACTCAAAGATTCTTAAATTTTGCACGTTGAATTTCACTTTCAGGTTGTATCAGGACAAATCATTTCACCAGTTGCAGATGGGGCACATATTAACATTAATCTGCACTCAGTTATTAATCTTAGTGGTCAGTATTTGTAATGACCTTCACATGAGCAATCACAAATTTAGAGGTTATAAATTTACATTTATGTTGAGTTCTAGTCAAGCACAAATGCTACCAGTCCTTCTTAATGCAAGAACAACAGATTCACTTGGAAACCAACTGTTGGTTCATTTCTCCACTACACATTCAGTCTGAAGGTGCATATTTTTAATACACTATCTGGAACACTAAGCATATTGAATTAATAGCAAAATAACAACACTACTCTTAATACAATCAATACCAGCACAGGAAACTACAGAACTGATGCATCTCATTTTCCAGTCTTCCCAGGTTTCTTCAATTAGTTTTCTATTTTTAAGAGGCAAAGGACTTTAAAAATTGTTCGTAAACTCATATTTCTTGGAAGAAATTTACAGCTGCTTAATCACCCTGTAACTTGTACTCCATATATGAGATGAATTTCAGGGACAAATAGAAATATAATATTTTCACTTGCAAAACAATGTGTAGTCAAAGCACTATAAAATCTTGCCACATCTGGGAGCTAAGTCACTAATTTTGTTCACTTTCTCTAGGCTAGCTCAATTCTACCACAAGTAGATAAAAGCTGTTTTTGCCATTCACGTCTGATTATTGACACATATGTGAGTACTTTTGAATGGTAGAGGAGTGTGATCTCCTTCCAGTAACACTTTTGCTTACAAGTGATGGACCTAAAAATCACATTTACAAATGCAGACCCTTTGGATTTCTAGTGTAAGGAGCAATGACAGCTTAGGCTTAAATGTCTTTTGCAAACCATTGAAGTCCAAAAAAAAAAAAAAAAA
>VZTZ01016970.1:228749-257074 GCA_013400955.1 Drymodes brunneopygia
AAAAAAAAAAAAAACCATACGTGATAACTGTAAAAACTATATTTAACAAATATATTTCTAAACATCACAAATATTTCTCTTATGAACAGATGAGGTTTTTAGTTTTTTAACAGTTGCACAGTTCTTGTCCTGCTTGAAGCACTCTACAAAAATTAAATAATCAATTTTTCCACCACTCAGATAAGTTGTAAAGTATCAGAACTGGAGCTTCGTGACCACAGATACTTCAACCTGCCCTGAAACTAACAGGATACATAATTACTTAAATACAACATTCCTTTACAAATAAATGTAGAAATTAACAAGCAAATGAAAAAGGCTAGCTCTGTCAAAAAACATCTAAAAGTGACTTGGTCACCTCTAATTCCTCATTGAGACATCTAGATTTAATCCTTTCTGACTGGTACAGATTTGGGGAATCACCAACCAAACTCAAATGATTCTTTTTGCACAGCATTCATGCTACTGCACAAAACCTGAACATGCAGGGGGAGAGTATTTAAAAAAAACCCACAACTTTCTGTTGTCTTACTTTAGTTATCTCTATTCCATTGTCAGAGAGATAAATAAAAGCAGAAAGAAACTTTTTTTCTAGCAATTCCAGCTAATACAAGTTTGGTTGCTAGTACCAACACACAGCTAATGCTCAAAAAATATTGCTAAATATAACTTTTTCCTCAGGACCTCTCAGCATTCTATTAGCTCTCATCACTACTGAACACCTTGCTAAGCATTTTGCTTAATAGTACTGGAGCATTAGGTTTAATAAACAACTTTCTCACACACATTTTCTAAAACAGCTCTTCAATTGTAAAGTGGGTTTGTACTTGACTTTCTATTTGCCTTGAAATGAACCAGTGCTTTAAGTACACTGTAAAAATTTTTTTCTATGTCTGCTTCAATACATAATTTTAGCTGATCTATGATATCAGAAAAATAAGATCATCAAGAATGCTTAAAATTTTCTTGAACTGGACATTTTTGCAGAGCAAGAAACCACCAAGATGCTACTTAAAATATGATGGCTTTATTTTCTCTATGTGTGTTTGTATACATATCTGGTTTTCAACAGCTTGAATACTGGGACACTGAGAAATTACACAATGTGACAAACATGGTATCAAGTGATTCAATCTAGCCTAACGATTCCTAACATTTCTTGACCTTATACTACAGTGTAGAGCTTTGCTAGTATAAATAATTGGATATATCACCTCATATAATCAGAGGTGACAGGTCCATATAAATGTGATTATCTCAAGTAAGCCAAATATTTAATGAGCAGGATTTAGTTGCCATTGGAAAGGAGGACTCTGTAGGAGAGATAGAATCACTTTCTATCACTGTGCCCATCTATGTACTTTTATATGCCTTTATCATTTAATTTCTGTAATACAAATTTAAAAGGAAAAAAATACCTAGCAAAAACATGAAACAAAGCCAACAAATATTACCAGATTCTCTAGCTTCCACCTGGTTACAATCACTGCCTATGTGACAATAATTATAAAGTTACAAGAACTCCTGGAGGGATATTCAGTAAATGACTGCTGTAATAGGCTTTTTCTACCTGTCATGACTTCATTGCTCCCTTTTAGGAAATCCAAATAAAATATAAAATGAATTTAATGTAGATGATAAAGTACTAATTGATTCATTTCCATGCTATGAAACTTCTGACAGGTCATTCAGAGACTGTACTTATAAACTTGCTGTAGAACCAATTTAGGACAGGATGAAACAAGCTGCCAAATGTACAATACACATCATTTACATTTAATCCACAGCTACAATCTCACTCTCATTTCTTCACTGACACCTCAGGGTGCCAGCATAGAGGAAAACTATGAGATGTTAAGAGAAATACATTACTATGTGGCATTTGGACCAGAAATAATTCAATTTTTCTATTAAGAACTTCACACATTCAGGAACACTGCAAGGTTATATAAAGGCAGATTCCAAACACTGATAAATTATGTGTGTTTCTCATAACAAGCTGCTTGAGGACAGAGCAAGAAAATGCCTATATAGAATACAAATGCTTTGTGAATCAGCATCACTGAGGATATTTTAAAGAAATATCACTGACATGCTTGCTTGCTCTGTTATAAAATCTTGCATCAAGGTGAAGATATACATACTCTAAAATTCTTCACACTGAGTATTTTCCATGCCTTCCCCAAGTCCCCCTATAAATAATAGATTTTACCTACATCTTAAAAACATCTCTTTGAAAGTACACAACAGTAAGACAACAGCTGTGTTGTTTCACCACAGCTAATTGCTGAGCTGCTACTTTTCTGCTGAATATATGCAGGATGTTTCACTACAAATATGTTTGGTTTTTAGTCAATATATGGTATTGTCACAAGCAGGAGTTAGCTGGAGAACATTAATACTGTGATTAATTCACTGTGTCTGATTCATTGTTTCAGCAAGTCTGTCTTCTGGAGAACTAAATGATTGAGAGATGCTAAGTTGAGGATAAAAAGGACTAAAGGATACAGAATTTAATTTAGAGCACCAACAGATTAATACCCTGCACAAAACTCCCCATCAAATTCCCTGATTAAATACTGATTTCAAGTGATTCAACACAAATAGGATCTGCACTCTGTTGGCAAAGAATAAATTTTCTCAAACGTGGATCATTGACACAGCAGACCATAACATGTTCTTTAAAAGCATTTTATGATCCATTTATGCAATATCAGAGCAATTACAGACAAGTTCTGCTGGCATGGCTACTTTCTATGCACATTATATTCTAATGCCAAAAATACAAAGGAGTCCACCAGAAGAAAATAAACACCATGTGTTTAACAGTATCATGTTTCCACAGCTAAATCTAGTTTTCTTGTCATTAATACTGTTACTATGTAAATTCTAAATATTGAATGTAAACAGAAAGGGAAAAGAAAATTAAACAACACATCTATGTTAAATTATGATCTCAATTTATCATCCTCCCCCTCCCCTTCAAGAATTATGTCCCTCAAAAACAAAAGTTCAAAACTAAAATTTGCAAAGCATTTTTTCAAACAGCTATTATTAAGCAGAATACAGGATTATTTACATAAAAAAGGGTAAAATAACTGTCGTTGTTCTGTTTTCATTTCAAAATTTGACCAGCATTCAAGGGTCACACCCAGTAGCTGCTTGATCGTGTACAGAAAGGGCTTCATTTTCCTCCAGCAAGTGCACCTAAAGCACACCAAAGCCAGAAGCTGTGTGTTCCTTTCAATATTTTGTTCTAATTGAAATAAATCATAAATGTTTAGGCTTATCCTGCTTCATAGACAGGAAAGACTAAGAGGTTGCCAACTGTAGTGCATAAAGTGGATGGATGGATGGATGGATGGATGGATGGATGGATGGATGGAGGGATGGAAAATTGAGAGGGTCCCATAAAAGCTCTTTGCTCTGACAAATAACAGAATGACATCGAGAAGATTTATCAAGACAAATTTTAAATGTAGTAAGGCACAGTTTTGTAGCATTTACGGCTGTTAAGCAGCAGAAAAAAAAATCTAAAAGGGCTGTGAATCTACTTATCATGCATACAGATCTAACCCCTTTTTTGTCTCTGAAGAGAAAAGAGAATTGTTTATAATGTGAGATTTGATGCAAGTGATTTGGCTTTTTATTTACACAACTGCAGAGAGGGAGGTGCTCTGAATTGTCTTCAGTGGATCCTTATCTTCCTTTACTGAGTGAGAGAGGAGAGGTCGAGGAGAAGGCAATTGCCCCTTACATTTAGTTGTAAAGACATGAATATTTCTCCTATATCCCTGCCTCCCATGCTGAAAAATGCTTTGGTCAAGCCAAAGTATTTCCAGACTTGGAAAAATATTATTTGAGAAAGAATGTGGTGATTTGAAAATAGAGAAAAAAGCTGTTGTTAACAGCGGGAAAAATGTTATGTGTTTTTGTTGTAAGTAACAAAGCCTATAGATGGACCAGTAGGGACCTGAATAAAAGCGCCTTGAAAGCCATTTCACTACTGGTTTATAAGCAGAAATATGGAATTAGAGCCACAGTTCTTATCTCAACAGCATGAGAGAGCCTTGCAACCAAGGCTGGTCTCATTTTTCTCAGCTGTACTGTTAGTTAGCTTTGTGTTCTTGCACATTAAAGTGCTTGTGTTTGCCTTCACGGTCATCTCTGGAGTTAAAGGTGCTTATGCACATCAAGTCCAACACCTGCTTTCTGTCTCTGACAGCAAACTCCTCTGAAATGTTCAGGATGTGCTTCCAGAAAGATCATCAAGATCCAGTTCTTCAGTGATCCAAAGAGGGTCCATGGATCCTTAAGGGAACAAGTGCCTAAGTGGTGTAAACTAGTCCAGTGGTTCTCTTTGAGGAAGAAACAGAATTAGGTGAGAAAATGCAGACAAATTTCATATGAATCTTTTTCAGGTTGGGTTTCACCTGTCATGGTACTAAGGCTGTACCTGCTCAGGGTGACTCAGAGGCAGAACAAGGCAACTACAGAACCAGTTTGTACCTCTTAGGCACTTGGTCCATTGAGGATCAGCCTTGCTGTTGTTGGTAGAGGTTAAGGTCCATGATAAAATGCTCAGACTGTGGAGCTGTTTCCATTGAACACCACTGAGAAATTTTAAAAAAATGCAGGTTGATACTGGGAAAGGGAACTGGGCAAAAATCATCCTCTGCTAAGCAAAGTAGTGGAGACAGTGTACACTGAAGTTACTTCCCTGGTGGAAATACTAGATAAGGAGTCAGATTTATTAAGGACGAAAACCCAGAAGCATTTAAGTAAACAGAGCTGGCTGCTGTGTCATACCAGCACTTGAATGGCAGCTGAGGGCATGTTTCGCTGGGGGCAGGTGGTGAGCAGGGGAGAGAGTAGGAGCAGACATCAGTATTTCTCTGCCAGAGGTACTTATTTTGACTAGGGAGCAGGAAATACTGACATTGGAAGCAGGGAAGCTAGGGATCTCTGATATGGTGCTGAAAGCCCAAAGTAGCCTTTGGCTTTGTTACCACCCTGAAACAAAACTCTAGCTACTAGTTGCCCAAAGGTTTTCCAGAGATTTATTTCTGCTTCTCCTGGTCGCCAGCTCCATGGAGCTCAGCAACAGCCATGTTTACTGGCACGTGAGCTGCCAAAAAAAAGAAATAATAAAGGATGCATTATAATTATTCCAATAAATCACTTGGACAGAACACAAAATCTTCCCCAAGACCATTACTGCAGTAATTATTCCCAGGTCCATTACTGTCATGTTATTTGAGTATAATTTAAGGGATTTAAATGTAATTTGAAAGATTTGGGTATAATTTGGGGGATTTAAGGGAGCTATAAGGTTAAGCTGTGGGCTAAGTGAAACTCGCACACAAGTGACTGTACTTGAGGAGCTAAGTCACCACCCACCTTGCTCCCAGTGAGTAAGGATGCAGCCAGCACCAACACCAAAATGGGGAACACCAGCAGAGCCATGCTACAATCCTCAAAAGTCATACAGAGTTTTGGGGGGCATTTTCCATCTCCCTCTGCATCCAGCAACAGTTTCTGGTGGTTAATCTCTCTGGTATTACCCACCTTAAAATAAAAATGGGGATGTGGGCGATCACCAGGCATTGTCTGTCCAACATCATTGATGTTCTTTGCAAACAGTTCTTGGGTCACTTCTGAACTGCTTCTTCAATACATAAAATAACGATGTTGGAGGCACTGTGCTGACTTTCTCCAAGCACAACACAGTTGAAGGGGGGCCAGAGCAGGAATTCTTAGTGCACTTATTCCTTATCCTTGTGTTTGCAAAACTGAGGTGACTATCTGCTAGAGATGTTTTTTTCCATTCACACTTAACAGCTGTAGAGGAACAGAACTCAAAATCATAACAGCCTACAAAATAGTATAGTTATTCAAAACAGCCCAATAATACAAAATAAATAACACAGTAAGGCAAAATAAATAGTATAATAATTCAAAATAGTACAATCAATCAAAAATGTCCGCTATGTAACATCCACTCAACAGCTTCAACACCTCCAGGATTCTGGGCCAGTCTCTTTTATTTGACTGAATTTTCAGGATACAAGGTAAGTAACTCCACAGCTTTTATCAGCTATGGGAAGGTTTTAAGTATGCTCACGATTTTTTTTCTCATTACTTGCAGCTCTTTTTTCCTTTAGGGCCATTCGCCTATGGGGAACACCTGTGACTGTCCAGACTGTTCTTGGTGTAAAGCAGCTGACTCCAGGTCTTGGGGGGAAAACTTCTTTCATGGTGGTCATCATTACTCTTATTGCTAAAAATATCATGACAAAGGGGAGGAAAATTAATATTATGCACTTGAACACTATATGTATCTATATGTACAAATATATATAAAAATATAATTACTAATAATGTTTGATTCGTGTAGAAATAGTATTTTTAAAGTCACAGATGTCTTATTTTAACACCAAATGAGAGCAACTTACCTTAAAAACTCCAAGTTGAAAGACTGGGTATTTCACACATGGGAATTACAGACAGATCCAATTTGGTGAAAAAAAGACCAAAAAATGGTGGAAAATTATAAAAGTTGTTTGTGGTAACTGTCTCTGGAGAACTCAGCATTTGGGACATGGGAATCCTAGTGGACCTATGCATAGCGTGACAAATTAAATTAAAGCAAATTAAGTTGAAAGCTCCCAGCAGACCCTGCTTACTCCACAGTTCTGGTAGCCTGGTTAACCCACAGAACAGCTCCCAATGCAGAATCAGGGGATTGAGCTGACTACCAGCAGGACCAGGAAATCATTTTATCCAGGACCAGTGAGTCATTTTCTGCCAAAGAATGGTTACATTCTTTCTTAATGAGACCCATCCACTCGTGAACCTGTGATGGGCAGCAACATCTCTGGAGAGGCTGTCCCAGGGTTTTGGTGCTGCTCAGAAAGATGTAAATGGCTTTAAAAAAAAATTTTTTTTTCCCAGTAAGCAGCTTGCTTTCCTGGTTAGCAAATGTTAAGTTGGCCTGTGCAATACATGGGTGTGCTGTTCCTGCACTAAGGAAAAGCAACAACTACCACAGAAGAGGAAAGTACATCTATTTTCCTCAGCAGAGAACTGGGTACAGGTGCCTAAAATAAAATTTTAAAAAATTACAAAAAAGTATCTTCTCTTTGCCCAGACCTCAGAACAAAGTTAAAATACATAAGGGACAGATTAGTCTATTGAGGTGCTCTGATGAAAAGGAAGAGTTTAATAAAATCCCAGCTTTTCACCTGACCATGTAAAAACTTGAAGAACGGATGAATGAATGAATGAATGAATGAATGAATGAATGAATAAACAGGCCAAGATAAATAAAAAAGTTTGCTCATCCTAATTATAGCAGTAGATAAACTATTCTGGAGGACCTTTTACAAATGCCATTAAATATCTGTTCCAAAATTTTGTCTCAAAACCTCCTTACTGAATGCTCAGTATCTCCATTCATAGAAAATCTTTCCCAGGAAATGCTGAAAGAAAGATTGTTTTCCTTTCACTAGTTGAATAAAAGTATTTATTACGAGAAATACTAGGAAAAAACTTTGCCTTGAAAGGTCTTTTATTGTTTGTTTCCTATTGCTATAGAGTTAAAAATTACTGCCAGGGTCACCATATAGGCCACCCCAGAAACTACTGGATTTATGCCAAAGAATTGGCCTAGGAAGCAGAAAGCAAGTAGCTTTACTTAAAAAAATGTGTACCAAGAAGTATGCTAACTTTTAAAATAAATTCTTATTTTTGTCAAAGGCCTGTCTTACAAAATCTATTTAAATTTATCTCTGTTGCAGTTTTCTTTAGTGTGCAGTTTTCCCTGTGTGTTCTAGCAAAATAATCAAAGCAATTAGTAGAAGAAGTGTAATAACAGAGGCGGTTTTCTCTCTGTATATTAAAAATCTGACCTGTTCCCAGCTTGACAAGAACCAGAAATGATATCTTATTTGAAATCCAGTTCAGTGTTTTTACTAGAATACATTAAATATTTAAATACATGTTTAACAGCTAGTTTATGTACACATGCACCATAACATTCTTTTAGCTTCTCTGACAATATTTAACACTCTCTTGGACCACTTCAGGGTTTTGAAAATACAGAACTTATTCACAAGCTACAGGATACAGCTGGTCATAGTTCATGGGTCTCTACATAGTCCACAAGTGCAATTATGTGCTGATTTTCATTACAATATTACATGCATTTTTCAGAAGAGTTGGCTCCTTTCCCAGATTTCTATTCTCAGATCTGCTGACAAGGAAATAGGGATTAGAGGCTAGATAATCTCTCCTTTCCAATGCTATAAATCCCATTAGTGAAACGTCTTTGAAGAAATGAACTGTTCACTGATCTGAGTTTAAGCTGGGGAGAATAAGTGACAGCGCAGACACCACTACCCTGTGCAGTAAAAGAGCTTGTACTTGTGCATGATTCAGAAAATTCACAAGCTGAACTGCATTTTTGGATCTATCAACTAAGTCTGATGGCCTCAAACTAATAAGAAAGACATGATATATTTTATCATACGACTATTGTTTCAAAGAATTCTTACAACAAATTATAGGCCCTAGCACAATTCACACTTTGAAACATCACAGAAATAAGGGAATGTGGGCTAATTCCATAATACCAGCAAAATTTTGGTCATTTGAATTCAGCTTTAATACTATTTAGAACACTGTATTTTCCAATTCATCAACGATTAATTCACTGGAAAATAATAATCTTCTATCCTGACTTGTCACATATGCCCCTACAAGCCTCCAAATTTTGCTCTTTGTTGGTTAGTTAGCAACAGAAGAAACACGCGGGTCACAGAGCAGCAGTGGTCTCACCAGGCAGGACTGACCAAAAGCCCTGCCCTTCTTTATTTACCTATTTTTATAGGGTTCTAAGGACAGTCAAAGATTGGTGAAAGGGGTCAACACCCCTGAAGGTTTACAGGACAAAGACATGGTCAATCATCTTTCTCTACCCCAGGGAAAGGAATGAAAAACAATTCCACAAGTGCAAAACAATCCTGGTTGGTTAAGGAAAACAAGGACCATGTTTACAGAACAAGCATGGGAAACTACAGCTACAGTGTTACAACCTATGGGGCCCTGTAAAACCAGGGCGACAGCTCTTAAAAAGAAGATTGCTTTCCTTAATATATAACTGCAACATAGCACCTCAAATTAAATTATCTTAAGGTTTGCAGTTTTGGTTTGGGCTTTTTTTGTTTGTTATTTCATAGGACTTAGTGACCCAAGATATTTTAAATTTATTCAGGGGAAAAAAGAAACAAAAAATCCTACCATCACCATCACACCCTTCATTTCAAGCTGAATAAAGAAATGAAAAGGTTTTAAGTGGAAGCAATTGCTACTCCAGCTTACCTTCTGAAATATTTACATTGTTCGTTCTATGAATCAATGAATTCCATAACATTTTAGCAGTCCCTAGAGTCATAACTGAATTGTTTTGGAAGGATTACTTTCAGTGGAAATTTACAAAGACAAATCACCCGATTTCATCCATCACAATGGATGAAATCCAAACATATATAAAGTTTACTTGCCATCCTATATCAGTTCTTGCAGGGGAACTACATATAGTAGCTCTTGGATAAAGGAGGTACCTTCATTTATTAATACAGCTTGTTTTTTTCCTTAACAGATGACAAGGCCAAACAAAAGATTGTATATACATATATTTATATATATAGGTTTGTCTCTACTGCCCTACTTACACTACCTATTTCAAATGATATTTTTTTATAAAACTTTATAGACACACATCCAGAAATCTCTGCTTTTCTGAATTCTCAGTTTGCTTTGGCCTTCCCACAGTTCTAGATTACTCTTTCTCCTTCCTAACCTAGCATTAGTGGACAATAAGAACTACTGATTCACAGAGAGTTCACAGAGAGTTGCTATCATGACTTAACACTTTCTTCAGGCACAGTTCCTTTTTCTCCATTCCACTTATTCAGAAGATGAATACTGGAATAGGAATGTGATCAACACAGAACATAAAATGTAAACTAAAAGGTATTTCATTCACCTTCAGAAGAAAGCAAGCACATCTACTCAACAACTTCAGAACTGATCCATAAGCTCCAAATTGATTGAAGTTCTGATCCATTTCTCCATCTCTATGTGTGTATCTCTCCCCTGCTTATATGCTTTTTCTTAAGGCTTACTTAAGAAACAGAGCACTTTAATTGTGCAGTGAAGAATTACTAAATCCCATAAGTCATTCTCTAGCTCACTGCACACAAAAATTAACAGTGTAAAGCAACAGTCGTTGGGAAGATGTCTAGAGACAGGGTGGTTGAAAGAAATATAATGATTAATCAATTCTAGAGGGATGTATTGTCCTGTGGTAAAATCTTTCTTTGAACCACTCAACTTCAACTCTTTGATTCAGCTTCAACCAAAGGTCTCAAGCTGGGTGGTAAAAATAGTTCCTTCATATCTTGTGAGAAGAAGACTCAAAATTTGTTATGAAATTCTAGATTTTGACAAGCCATAGTATTCATAATTGAGCATAGAAGTTTCTTTCAGGTTGGTGATCCTCTTCCATATGTGCTGTTTTATGGTTCTTGCTTCCTCTCTTACCAATGTTTAACATCAAAAGAAAATTTAAAGTTATTAAAAAACAACACTGATTTTATTAGAAAATTATATTAAGAGCAAATAAAATTTATTTCAGCTTTATCTAGATAAAATTTCATCAAACAGAGCTATTCTCAAAACTATAATAGGTAAAAGAATTTGCATTCATGCACCAGCTCTAACTGTGTTTTTGCTGGGGAAATAAAGATATAACAAAAGAAGGAAATCTTGACATGGGGTGAGACACTTTCTTAACATTACACCCAAAATGTTTTATTGTGGCTCTGACATGGAATTAGATCAAGAATCTTAAACTCACCCTCCAGTAAATTTCCTGCCCTGGGTAGACTGGAACTTCCATTTACCATCCAGTGAAGTTTTATAGTTCTACAGTGAGAATGCAGTTTCTTGAAGGTTAATAATATTCCTGTGCTCTCCCAGATGTTTCTCTTGTCATCTAAAATTTGTATAAATGCTGGGAAAAGACTTCTAGAGCACTTTAATAAAACGAACTTTGGTAAATGCTTTTAGGAACACATTTCAGGATGATGTTAAAAACAACACTAAAACATGGCAAGAAAATTGAGAAAAAGGAAATTCAAAATGTAGCTACAATAACTCAGTCACTGATCATAATAAAGCTAAATGGAATCATACATTGCATTGTGATCACAAGACCACTGGTTTGATGTGTGAAATGAACATTCAGAATCAGAATTCATTCTGTCCCAGGCCAGACAGAAAACCAGCTATTCTTTTCCCCACCTGAAGACTGCAGTTTTCAAGAGAATGGATATTACCATGCAACCTCATTTATTATTTCAGGTACAGAAAAAAACTCAAAAGCTCTTATTCAATAAATTTATTTCTCTCAACTGATACAAAACACTTTCCTAACTTCTAATTAATTATATCTAGCTAAAAGTGCTTAAAACTCATTGAATAACATTACATTGAAAGCACTGATCAGGGCTACATCGGTGCTGGAGAAGAGGAGGCAAATCAGAGATGCTAATTTTTTATAAGGTCACTGATATTTTCATCATCAATATTACCAGATTATTACAAAGTATTTTAAAAGCTACACACAAAACCAAGTCAGTTCCCAAAAATGGGTCCAAGTTCAAAGTATTAGCCATATTGCAGGTGAAAAAAAATCTGTATCTCAAAATCTTAGCAATACTGGGATTAGAGAAAAGATGCCTCAATATCCCCAAGAATTCTGGAAACTTCCCCACATAGCTGGGGTTCAACAGATTTTCAAGCAGAGTGCAAGACCTGTTTACTAAAAAGCCTTTTGTCTACTATTACCAGTCTGCTGGGATCTTTTTGGTATTAATTATTATTTATTCTGTAAGAGGGAAATAAGAGCAAATATGAATTTGTAAATAAATAAATACACAATATAGAAGGATACTTCAGATTATGTGCAGAGCGATTTATTTTGGTAACTCCAAATACCATCTTAATGGCATATCTTATTTAGTTAACTGGCACATATGGAATTTTCTGAGCTGAAGACTTTTCCGATAGGAATCACCTTTTGCAGTACATAACTTCTGGGATTGTTTGAGCTTCAGATTACAATTTGATTGCTAAACCAAAACAAATCCTATAATCAATACACTATATTGGTATGATTCTGTCCTGGCTTCATCTGGGAGAGAACCCTATGCCAGCTACCAGGAAGAAAATCAAGTCTATTCCAGCCAAATTCAGAACATACCCTTAAAAATGTTTGAAGGTTAGACCATTTTCAGAACTCAGTAATAATGGGGAAATTTAGAACATATTCAGTTAAGAATAGGAATTGGTGTAAATAACTTATTAAAGTTATTTACAGAAACATTTTTACTTCAACAGGACAAGATCTAAATTTTGTTCATTGATTCAGTCACCTATCTCTTGGTCGGTTTTCAAATTAAAAAAGAAAACCAACATAAATCACAAATAACTTTCATATGACAGATTTTATATGAGGAGCCTTATATGCCTAGACAAGATTTTGCTCATACATCTTTATTTTCTCTAGATGAAATTGTTGTTCCACTCTCCCTACAATTCTTTCCAGAGAGCTTTGGTTAATTTTATTTCAGAAAAACAAAGTCCTCATGTCACTAAATACTCAGATCACAGCGATGTCAATACCCTACACTTTTCCTTTTGAAGAGGTTTCTGCAATAAATGAAAGGAATTCGTAGTCATCTTGCTTATGTAACTTCACTCTATGAAAACCGAGGCAACACTCTTACTAATCTGAAATTTTCTCAGCGTAGATTTACTCAGCATTGGGGTTTTTTGGGGTTTTCTTTCAGTAATTCACACTAGAATTTTGTGAAAATAGAAAAAGATCAACGTTTTAGTGTACTAGGCTAAGAGGCTGCTTGGACAAACAAATCAGTACACCTTGCATTATGAGTTGACAACTTGCATTTTAGTTGACAACTGTACATGGTCATTTGTTGATCTAAATCACATACCCAAGGTCTTTTCAAAGATCATTTAGGTTTCATTGTGCACTAGAAGCCAAATCCCCCAAATAAATAAATTTGCAAGCATATAATAATTGGTTTTATTTTTCCCCAACTCTGATGAAATAGTTCTTAAAAGGGGCATTTTAAAGACAACTCATTATAGGTTCTGTTTTGACATGTTCTTTAGTCAAAAAGAGAGAGATCCCTCAAAATTATAAAACATATTTTCTTAACCTTGTAAGATATCACATTCAGTCTGGAACCCTGCAGACATATAGTCTCAAAGGGATAAGAACCCTGGGTATAACCTACATGTTCCAGCTCATGAATACCTACTTGAGACCCTTCTTTCTTTCCTCAGTCTTTCAGGTACTTCAGCGCTTACAGTCAAAATATAGCTAGGAGGAAGTAGGAAAGGGAAATCCTGTTAAGGCTGAAAAAACAAAGCTATTCTGGCTTTATCCTTTTACCCTCCATAGTAGTTAATATGCACAAAAGATGCTAACCATAAAATACACCAAAAAGAACATAATGAAATCCCAAATGAGTTGTCAAACTCCTAGGAAATGGATGCATATATATGTGGTTAAATTTTTATGGGAACTCTACATTTCTGAAAATACTATATTTACAGAATATGCCACAAACCATTATTATATATTTTGATTCCATAGACCACAAAGTCTTATTTGCTCAAGATGAGGCAAGGCCTGAACAAAACCAAAATCAAATATACAAATAAAAAGATAAATAATATATCAACTAGAGTTGCTTGTGGAGAATATTTAACCAAGGTTGTCTTCTGTTTAAACAGAAACAGAAAATCCACATGAAACATTAAATCCAGCAAAATCAGAAGATTGTTTTTTCTTTCAAAACTAAGTATTCTCCTTGGAAATTACATAAAACATTTGATGTCTGTCCCTTCAAGAGGGAGAAGAACTTCTCTCAGTTTTTGGAAATTAAGAAAAACCTTAATCAAAGGCAGTGGAATCAATTGCCTTCTCACCAAGTTTGCAAACACCTGAATGGTGCAATTGGCACACCTGAAGGATGCAATGCAATTGCGAGCCCATGGGAACCTTATGAGGTGCAACAAGACCAAGTGCAAAGTCCTTCACCTGGATTGGGTCAACCCCCAGTGTCTAGGGGGATGGAGGAATCCCAGGCTGGGGGAGGAAGGAATAGAGAGCAGCCCTGGGCAGAAGCAACTGGGGGTACTAATGAATGAGAAGTTGGATAAAACCCCACAACGTGCACTTGCAGCCCAGAAAGCCAATGTCTCCTGGGCTGTATCAAAGGCCAGCAGGGCAAGGAAGGCAATTCTGTCCCTCTAATATACTCTCGTGAGACCCTCCTGGAGTGCTCTGTTGATCTCTGGAGTTCTTAGTACAGAAAGGCCATGGACCTGTAGAAACAAGTCCACAGAAGGGCCACAATAGTGATCATGGGGATGAGACACCTCCTTTATGAGGCTTTCCTGAGAGAGTTGGAGGTTGTTCATCCTGAAGAGAAAGCTCCAGGGAGACCTTGTTGTGATCTTTCAGTACTTGCAGGGGACCTATAAGAAAGATGGAGATAAACTTTTCATCAGGGCCTGTTGTGACCAGACAAGGGATAGCTGTTTAAACTGAAGGAGGATTAATTTAGATTGCGTATAAGGAAAAATTTGTTTATAATGAGGGTGGCAAAACACCGAAGCAGGTTGCCCAGAGAGGTGCTTGATGGCGCTTCTCTTGAAATATTCAAGATGTCAGGCTGGACAGAGCTATGAGCAACTTGCTCTAGTGGAAGGCGTCTCTGCCAATTGCAGGAGATTTGGGCCAGATAACCATTATAGGTCTCTTCCAACTCAAACTATTTTATGATTCTAATTATTCCCAAGCAAAACAAATGATCTTCAAACTACTTGCCAACCCTGTCTGGTATGGGTAGTTCCAGGGACTGGGCAATTCAGTTGTGAATTCCATTGAATTCCTCCTGAAGCAGAGCTCATGTCTTGGATGCATTGGGACAGCTTTCATACGTGCACCAGTCACTATCCGATCTTACATTTGGTCTCTTCCATAGTAAGGAGGAGAGTGTTTGCATACAACACGCATGTGAGCCTATATGCATCTTTGAACACAGAAGTTTTATGTGGCATTGCTATGCCCATTATTTTCATATATAAAAGCTTCTGGAATATTTCTTGTGGTACTGTGTTTAAGAACAAAGCAATCGGTGTTCCCTCACTCTCATACTTAAAAATATGAGATAAATAAAACACATAACTTTTATAGACTGATATTAAAAAAGCAGTTGTCAGAGGAGCAATAACTACTGAAAATAGGTCAAGCTATTCTAAGGACTGATATCATAAGAAATCAGCATATTTTTACCTTTTTGCTGCCTGTGCTCAAAACTAAGAGTATTTGTTTTCCATCTTAAAAATCCTGCTTAAAATCTACAAAATAATTCAAATGCTAGAAAATTTATTTGCTTAAAGAAATAATAATAAAAAAATGACAGAAGTAGTCAACTTCAGATGAACTGTGAAATATGACAGTATTAAAGTTTGAAGACATTTGTCTTTAAACTGTGGTTTTCTTCCAAACAACATGTAGCCTAACCTGCCAAAATTAAAGGTTTGTCAGATGTCAGTTCACTTGCTGTAATACAAGAAAAGGTCAGAAAGCAAACTGAAAAAAGAGTCCAGACAGCTTTAACCTCAAGGCCTTGCTTTATTCCAAGAGACAGGGTTATCAGTCATAGTATTTCCTATAAAAATAAAAAGAACTAATAAACAGAAAAAAAATCATAAGATTTAGCATTCAAGGATATGACAAGAGGCTACTGTTGTGATCTTTCAAGGAGTTTTAAAGCATGTGAGGCAAAATATCATTCACCTTACTGGAACATTCAGATAGTATTTTCAGCCTCTGAAATACCCTGTGATGTTTTAACTTATTGTGAATTTCTCGGTTATATCAGCACACAGAGGTAAGATGGGGGAAAACCACAAACAAACCCTCAAAAATTGTTTATATAAAAATGCAAACAGACAAATATCCTGAGAGCCCACTTGAAGTAACTTACCTGTTGTAATTTATGTACACGTGATTTGTTAGATTAAGCTAACCGCTGTTTTATCTACATTCAGGATAATTCCATAAAATTATACAGATATTTTCCCCAACAATGATGAAAGAACAGCAGCTATGATTGAGAATTTGAAAGTCTTCTTTAAAAAAGAATGGGGAAATTATCTTGTTTGTAACAAAATTATGACTAGCAGTAAAAATTTGAAGGAACATTTAGATTAACAAACACCTGTGAAAAAAGTAAATTAAAACAAATTTATTGCAAAACAAGATTGGAATAAAAGCATTAACTATTATAAAGCATTGTGATACTAAATTTCTTATTCAGTCAAACTAGATTATTTCAAATATCCTCAGAAAATAAGGAAAACTCCTCCATGGAGGTAGCTGTACATGTAATTGCCAGAGGTGAGACAAAAGTACTATAATATATAAAATCTACATGAACAGGAAAGTTTGTAGAAAAAAAAAAAAGGGCAGACACATACAGAAAAATTAATGAGTAGTAGCTTTCCTCCAAAACACATTCTTCATTTTGCTCTCAAAAAAACCCCACTTGCAAAACCTCTTTAATTTAAATTTTGATAATTTTGATGAGTTAGAGTGTTTTTTTTTTTAAATTGACTATAAAATCATTTTACCTTTGACATAAAATTTTGAAGCCCTAGAAAGGCACAGCTTAATACTTTTCAGTAATTTTATTTTTATAAAAAGACACCTCTGTTATTCCTATAGTCTTCACAAACTTACTATGGAGAATAAAGTGCCCCAATATCCCTGAGGCAGTGACTTTTCTGTGTATTCAAGTGTCCCATATTGACTCTCACTGTTCAAAAACTAAAACTGACTGAAATAGCCCTACAGATTTTGGGCTACTACATGTAAAATAAACCAATCAGCCAACCAAACAAACCCCATCTACTTTCTCAGTTTACATCTTTTATGCGGCAACTGAAAAAAAAAATCAAGTTATTGGAGTGTTTAAATTTTTTGAAATAAAAATAATCATATTTGTGTTCTAGAAACTATTGCTAATGTAGAAATTGAACATGAAAGCTACCAGAAGCATTCTGTGCACATGAATTCTACTCTGGTTCTGTCCTTACAAGTCTTTTCATACCTCCTCTTTATCCAATTCTGTATATACAAAATTGAGATAACTAGTAGAATTTGAGCATTTGTCTATTAGAGTTTCTTCATTTAACATTCATTGGGAAATGTTTGCCACACATACACACTTTTTCTCAAAAATATTTGGATTTTTTTATTATTATTTTTCAGCATTAAGTATTTTGACAAACTTGTGTTCTGCTCTGGAAAGCTCTTCTAGAACATTTTAATTCAATTCTGTACTGTCTCCCTAATGCCATTTAACTTATTTGCCCTCATATCACTATTCTGTGGCAAGGAAGAAAAATAAGCCAAGGAGGGGGAATACATGATTTGTTCATGATGCCACAAAAGTCATTAACTGGATTGAATCAAGGTTTTCTCATGCCAGCTTCCAGTCTCTTAAATGTGTTATTTTGCTGAATAATATAAATTCACTGTTTTGAATCATGCAGTACTCTTGCACTGAAGAAAACACTTGTATTACGTGTCATATTACAATGAAGAAAGATTATTTTCTCCCAAAGGGAAAAGAAAATATTTTAAAAGCTTCTATGTAATTTATGTTTTCTCTTCAGAAAAAAGTAAAACACCTATTTACATTCCTTCACCTTTCAACAATTCCTACTTCCTATAACTGCCATCTGTTTCCTACTGTCCTCTACACAAATATGTGAGGTTTTTCAGTTGGTAATAAAAGTTCTCCTTGCATGCCACCTGACAGTAGCTTTCAGCTAATTAAATAATTTCTATATGAATGCTGAATAAAAATCAATTATTCAATGGGCAAAAATGCTGAGAGCCAACTGACTCTTCTGAGAAATATCACGGCCTACAGGGAGGGGAGCAGAGACAGTGCAAGTCTTAAAAGCAATAGAGAATGAGCCAGCCAAGCCAGCCATAAATCGTGCTGCAGGTCTAAGGGAGCACGTTCTGCAGCAGAATGCTGCTGTTGGGGAGATTAATTTAATGTATATTCTGCCCTGCAGCTGCCAGTTCCTCCTCAGTTCACTCAGTTTCCCTTGGGGAAGTCAGTACTATCTGGAACATCATTTCCAGTTCCAACCTGTGCGGTAGCTCTTGCTAGAGACTCTCAAAAAAAACCAAACAAATTGAAAACCCCAAATTCCCCACTAGCCTAAAAACCCTACCAGCCCTCAAAGGAAACTCACAAATGAGCACAGAGAGCCCATTGCAAAATATCTCCTGGAGCCATGGAAAGGAGCACCCACACAAGTGATACCTGCAGAATATGTTGAATTTATTTTTCCTTACTCAGTTATTTTGGGGTTTTTGGTTGGTTGTGGATTTTTTTGCTGGTTTGTTTTTTGAAGAGTTTTTTTTTGATGGTGGTGTGGGGGTTTTTGGGGGGGTGGTTGTTGGTTTTGTTTGTTTGATTTGGTTTGTTTTGTTGGTGGTTTTCTTTTGTTTTTTTTTTTAAATTAATAACTGCGTAATAAAATTTAAGGGTTTAATTTTATATGGAATTGAGAAACAGGACACGACAACCCAGGAAAGTCTATGGCTCATTTGTCTGGTTATCACCAGAGACTAACCTAAGGATTTCCTACTGTCCAGGTTCTACAAAAGTGCTTTGTGCTGTTTGTTACGATGTGGTCTAGGATGACCCCACTTGAACAGGGAGGCTGGGCCAGGTTATCCACTGTGGTGTCTTCCAACATTACCCATTCAAGGATCACAACTTGAGGGTTTGTCATAACTTCATACACTAATTATCAGAATGAGATCACAACAGTTAAAGACAATGCCTGAAACAGTCCAGGAAATAAATAGGATTTCAAGTTCCATATTCATCAATACATACTATATTGTGTACTAATATTGAATGCCCTTTGAGAAAGTTTTCTTTTTCTTCCTCTCTGCAAACAAAAAAAATGGGGGGGGAAGGAGGAGGAATGAGAAAGGGTCTTTCTTTTATTTATTATGGTTTACTGTTGCTTTGCACATGTGCTTTCTGTTGTTTCAAGAGGCTGCTGGCAGAGTGAGAGCATACCTCAACACTGCCTTTATCACAGTGTGAAAAACACCAGATGTACAAAATTAACATTCAAGTTAATCAAAATATTGCTTGACAAAGCAAATAATTGAATTGCACTTTCAATGCACTGTGGTAGACAATAATTAACATGCAGCATCTTCAACATCTGGATACAACTTTCAATTTCCGTTTTAACATCATAGAATGCTGTCTACACATTTTTTAATGGTACCCCTGATAATAATATATTCTGTTTTTAATCATATTCCACGTTGCAGGAAATGAAGCTTGCAATTTTCCCAGGTGCTTATCAAATTACTACTGCAAGCTAATTCTCATCCCCCAAGTTAAGAGTTTCAACACTGTGCACATTAACGGCCTGCTTATGTTCTTCCTGTACAACAGAAGGTAAGTTAATATGTGCTTCAATTATATCCAGTTTGTGCATTTATAGCACCCAGTGGGCAGCACTAAGAAGGCTGTAAATGTACTTATTCTGCTTCTTTAATGCTCTACCATATTATAGGGAAGAGGGAGGGAGAGGGGGAGAGCGACAACTGCATCATTTTATCAAGAGAATCAATAAGGAACTCAACTTCACTGTATTGATTCAAGAGGGCTGCTGAGGTACAGCTCTCATTTCACTTGTTACAAAAAAGCTTGCCCAAGCTTGACTTTTATATAAATTTCTCTCTTCTCATATGTGCATCAGCACATGCATTAGGTCTGTGTTTGTCAGCTTTAATAAAATGCACACGAAGCACCTTTTTAAGTATTGCAAACATTTTATCTTAAATTAAAATTGAAGATTTATTGCATGATTGCCTCTGCTAACTGTGCTATTGACCTGCGTGAGCAGTGTCTTAAAAGAAGGCATCTATTTTTTTCCAGACTTCTTTCTTTTATTGCAGGCCAGCCTCAGGTTTCATAAAATAGTTGCATACTAGCACTCATGCAATTCAGATTTCTTTCCTTCCTATTTCCAATACAGTCTTCACTTACCTGTAGAGGGTTATGTGAGGGCATACATTTCATTATTTGTTTTATTTTAATTAGTAACCACTTTCCCACTTGTTCTTCATGGAAATTTTCCAGAAACAAAAAACAAAAAAGTGGAAAAAAAATTTTTAAAAGTGTCATTGAATTTTTGGAAGGACTATAAACCTCTCCTGCATTAGGGGACATGACAGAGGTATTTTCTGTAGATAGGAGAAAAATAAGCAAACCTTGAGAAAACTTATATAAAACTTTTTAAAATGAAAAGTTTTGGAAAATACTTTGTCTCAATTTTCACTCAAGTAGCTCTTGCTATTTAAAATTTGAAAGTGAAAAAAATAGATTTTAAGGCACTTAATATTTTGATTTCACTATGGAACTGTTAGATTTAGGCAAAATGATACTTCCCTTTATCCTTCTATACTTTGTTTACTATATCAAAAAACCCAAATAAAAATAAAAAAAAAAAAAACAAAGCAAACCAAACCCAACCAACAAACAAAGAATAAAACCCAAAACCAAAACTGCTCTTCGGCAAAAATGTAATCCACATATATGCGTCAGATTCAACTGGGAGAAGTTTATAGCAATTGAACCTTTTTCCACAAAAAGTATGATTTGAGAGATGATCTCACTGAGGTGCAGATTACGCACACAACACCAACAGTTCCTTCTCAAGTATGTTTTCTCCTGCAAAAATTACATGTACATAGGGTGCATTTTTTCATTTATCATATTCATTGTTAAATGAATGTGAGTGATCCTCATCAGCAACAATCAAATCAACACTATTTTCAGTTTTCTGTGCCTCGGAGAATGCACCCTTTGGATGTTTGTGTGTGACATAAATTTGACCAAAGGGACATGGAATTGCTTTTGTGTGCTCATTTCTCCTTCAGAAGTCCTCAGGCTTGGCGTCTAAATGTCTACAGAAATCTAGTGTGCATTTTTACTTCATCACCACGTAAATTCATTATGATTATTTTAAATCAGGTTTTCTTTTTAACCTTCTAATTTCTCTAGCTTATGATATTGATGTGCTTCTCAATGACTACAGACATTCTGGAGCACTATTGAAGCAAATGTTAGGTAAACATATATTGGACTTTCTGATATAAACTCATTATGTGCACCTTCAAGTCAAGCATAAACAAAAAAACAGCCTATCTTTTTTAGAACAAAGATAGAGAAGGAAAATCTCAAGACTCCCCCTTCTGAAGACCCAAATATCTCCATTTCACTAGTTTTAACTCTAATTTGCTGACAATTCCCAACTCACCTTTACAGGAGATACCATAAGTTACTTCACAAATATGTATAGAACACTAAAGGTCAAAAAAAATCCTTTCCCCTGCTCTGATTTTATACTGTTAATTCTAAGAGTCTTCTAAAGACAAATTTGAATAGTCAATGTTTCTTAAAACCAGATATGGTCAAAACACAGAGTGCAAGTTCCAACACATACCATTTAAGTCCCACGTCCTTAACTTTCTCATGTCCTTACTGAATGTCAATACAGAAGGTTTTTCAAAAGTTACTGTTAAATTAAAATCAATTAAATTATTAAAGTCAAAGAATGTGAAGTATCAGTATTGGTATAAATCCACTTTAGATAAATCAAATTCCAAACTCCAAAGCATATATTTGGTCTATATTCAATCCAAAATGTTCACCGGCCTTTAGTTTAGCAAATTGAGTTGAATGAAACATGTTTAAGCAGTACAATCGGTAAAAATAAATTTTAAAAAATCAAGAAATATTTTGATTTTTATAATGTTTTACTTGGCCAGATGTTTCAAAGTTATTTTTAGCTATTAAGCAAGGGCATGAGAAATATGTTTTTTGCTTTTCACTCTTGAATGCTTTTTATATATATCTCATTCAAGAATTTAAGGAACTGGATTTATCCCATGCGATGCATTGTCACAAAAGTAAATGTTCAAATTAAGTAGCGTGAAGGGAAAATGAGAGTAATATTCTCACATTCTATGTTCAGTCACTTACTACTTTTAATAAACAAATTTCAAGTTAACCTCATTGAATTTGGTGAGATTACACTTACAGAACCAATGGAGAAAACTAAGCAACCTGAATAAATACTTAGAGGGTGAAAAGGAGTCCTCATTTAGACTAGCCTCCGAACAACTCTTTTTCTTTATTAATTCTCTACAGAGAAATCAGCTGCACTATTCTTCCACAAACAAGTCCTAGTTTTAAATCGTCACATTGATTCCTGTGTATGACAGTCTTGAAAGGAAGGGAAAGGAAAAAAAAAAAAAACAAAAACCCAAACGCATTGTGGTTGCTTTGTTGCTGCCTCCTTTGGAGAAGCTTTTTTGGTACCAGCCATCAGTCTGGATGGTGCAGGCAGCCAATAGATCAAAACCCAAGAGCTGGCTGGCAGTTTTTGTTGCATACATCTGCCTCCATTCCCTGTTTTGGGATTCTTGACACAAACTGTCCTAAGAGACTGCAGTCTGTGGGGACCGAAGACATCAGGTACAGGTCTTAGTAACACCCATTAGTATGGGAGAGCCTGCAGTCTGGCATATCAGCTGGTAGTGTTCTCACATTCTCCAAACACTAAATTCATAAACATGGAACATAAAATAAACAAACAAACAAAACCCCATTGAGTTTTTTTAATTGATTAGTAAAATATGTTCAATTTTGCTGCCAAATCCTCACCAACAATTGCCTCAAAATAAGGTTCAATTACTTAATATTTCAGTAACAGAGAAAGAAGGAGAGGGAAAATTATATGTAAAAGTAGGCTTGACTCTTCAACTAGATATTGCATTTCAATATTCACTAACAGGATTAAGAAATTCTCACCATTAATCCATTGTGCATGCTCTGCAGTTGCTCTTTGAGCAGATCAGCCCTTGACAGAATGGCAACATAGTACTTGGAAAAAATACAGAAAACACATTACCTGATATGCTCTGCACAGGTCTTTCAGGTTCTTGCACATAATTATGCAGTCTATCTATGCTCATCCAGAATATGACATCTTAAACAATATGACCTATTTATCAAACTAGGTCCTCTACAAGAGTTTACAACATGCTGTTCTGAATTCTCTTGGAATGTTTTCTTGTGCAAAAAGTGAAAGATTAAACTGCGATTAAATGCAATTTTTTTCTTTGTTCTAAAACAGTGGTGATAGAGAAAAGAGATGTTTTCTAATTGATGATAAAAGGATATGTCCAATGGGCTACACGTGTACAACTCAATAATGAATCTCAGTGTGTGTCTGTGCGTAAAAGCATGCAAATATATATCTATAAACACACACACATACGCAGAAATGTTTATTCTTATAGATGCACTCAGATACCATTTCTCATATGTACCGGTTTATGCAATAGTACCTCAGTGCATCCATCCAGGCAATATCCTGTCTACACAATCACATTATTTTTCATGACTTGTCTTTTGAATACTTAAGAAAACATAGGTGGGGCAGGCAACAGGCTAACACTTTTAGATAGGTGCCTTATGCCTGTGTTTACCATGTAAAGGAATATACTCAGAACACATGTCTTCAAGGTATCATCACAACATTCTTGTCATAATGGGTCCCTGAGCCTGCCAAACCTTGATACTTCATACTACATATTTTTCTCATAAGAAAGAATCCCAGAAGGCTAAGTGAATCCAAAGATTTTTTTCCTTTTTCCCTGTAATTAGGAGAAAACTAGAAAGAGACTCTTCTTCTTGCAAGCTGGTGTCTTACCTTCAGATCTGCTCTATACAAAAGCTGTGCAATTTTTTCATAGGTTGCTGTAAACTCCACAGCCATCTTTGGCTGTCTAGAAAGACTGAGTTTGCAGTCTGTCACCTTGAAGGATAGACACATGACTTCCCCTTGCCCAGCCTCTGCTGTTCCGCAGGCTTCCAGCTCACCCATGAGTGAGTTCAGTTCCTTATTCCACAACATGCTGAGAAGACTAGTCCGTTCTGCATGAGTTTCAAGGAGAAACAAGTTCTTTTTCCCTCCTTGGAGTTCCATGCATCCTAAAGCACAGCAGCCTGACAGTATCAACAGGCCCCTTTTCTGCTGGTTCTCAAAGGAGCTCAATCCAAGTGACACACAACACAGAATAATGAGGTACCATTCACCTCAGAGAGCAATGTGTCAAAATTAGCTAAGTAACTTCTGTACAAATATCTGCTTTGAAAATAATAAGTGAAGGGTAACTCCCACGGCATTTATACACTGAACAGAATATTTCAATGCTCCCTTGTACAAGGGATATTTGGCACAAAGTAATTGATTTACCACTGCCAGGTATTTAGGTGTTCATATGCCAGAGAGTCTTTTGGAATATCTGGTCTTTAACATAACTTCACTTGATTAAAGCACTGCAAAAAGCTTGAGCTCCCTGCCCTTGCTCAATCCTTGTTTTTATTAACATGGGGATGGCTTTCCTTTCTTTTCCTATTTCTTTTTTCATTTATTCTGGATTTTTTTTTAATAAGAGTTAATAAAAGGGGTAGGTCAGCATTCAATATTTCAGCCTCATTTTAAGACATTATGGGAGATCTGAGCTGGCTCCTCTTAGAACTGAAACCAGCGGCACAAACTCCTTATGTCTTAACAGAATGATGATCAGCAACACCAGCCAGATCCTCTGTAGTGGAGAAAGGACTGAAGACTGCACATGGGAGCAGTCAAAACCTTTTATGATTTGGAGCAGAGGTGGTGATGATCACAGCCCTGAACAGTGGCATCTCCCTTCTCCTCTGAAAATGATTAGCCAAGACGCTTTTAAACTAATTGGTTCTTAATGTCACATTTTTTGAAACACCCAGAAGATATGAAAGATATCATATCTTAACTGCTACCACTGTGTCTTGTGTCACAACGTTTCCATCTTGGACACATACTTCAGTCTTGGCCAAATACTGCATGTTGTGCTTCCATAACATGACTGAATAGATGACTGAGAAGAGAAACGTGCTTTGCAGAATCCCTGTTGCCACTATAACTTACCCTACATTTCCATTTACACTCTTATGAATCACCTAGAGAAAAACCGATCTGCGACATAAAGGTAGCAGTGGTAGAGTTTTCACAGTTATATAAATAGTTAACTTTTTGTAGTTGTGTCAATCAAAATCTCCAAAATTGTGTTTTCAGTTTTCTTTATAAGTTATGCCATACTAGGTAATGAAGGGGGCAGAAGATTTGTTATACCAATGTGGCCATAATTTTGATGAATAAGTGAAGAGATATTTTTCCAGCATGACAGTTAAACTATTAAGAACTGGTAGAATAATCTTCCTTTCTCTCTCTTTTCCTTTTTACTGTAGATATTCAAGATGAGGAAAAATGATGCATTTTAATGCTTTATGAAGTACTTTGAAAGTACAATAAAAATAATTTTAAATGGTCTGTTAAATTTATACTTCTAGGGTTTTCTTTTAAATTAAGATCATTAGAAATTTGTTAAGTTCATCATTTTTCCTTGTAACATTAGGGTTATTAAGTATACCATTTTTCACTGGTCTATGTGGCACAAAGCCAAATCATAAGCTGAGCCAAATGGAACATGCAGGGAGGGAGAAGGGGGTGACATACTAAGAGAGGTATTTCTTAATAACAGAAACCTAGCAAAAGAGGCATCAAATTTGTCAGCAGAACTGCAGATATGACTCTATCAATAATCCATGGCACTTTTGTATTTCCCAGCTGAGGCTATTATACAGCTTTGGATGACAGCCTGCTTCAACTTCATCATGCAATCCACTGGGACAGAAACTCATAACTGGCTTTCAACATAGATCCTTCATATAAAGGGTAATAACTGCAGCCAGAGAGTGTGGTAAGATTATCAGAGACTGCAGCAATGAACTGCAAAATGTGGGAAAGACAGTCTGACAGAAACCTGACAAAATAACCTCAGCAGGATAACTCCTTTAAATATCAAGGAGAGAAGTAAGATACCAGAAGATGCCCCAAAGAGCCCTCTGCAACACTGTTCAGCTGACGCTTTTTAATTAAACTTATCTGGACATATCTTCAGACATTAGAGAAGACGAATAATTGATCAGAAACTTAAGCTACTTCAAGAAAAGATAAAGATGCTATATAAAGATGCTACAGAAGGTTTTACCTGTACAGATTAACATTATTGATGCTCTTGCAAGTCCATTGATTTTCAGCAGAAGGATTCAATAGGACTGTCATAGTGACATAACAGTATTATCTAATAATATATTATCTAATAAGTTTTTTATCTAATAATACATCTGTGTAATGTACATAAATGAAACTTAATTTGGCCTATTAAATTGTCAAAGGCAGAAGTTTCAAAAATTTCAGCATGACTTTTTTTAGGATACATTATCTTATTTTCAGAGCTTCAATATAAAACTCTCCCTGCTCAGAGCCAGACAACTTCATCTCCAGTTGTTGATCTCCAAAATTTACGCAAAATTTTATTTTGCATTTGAATGTGGTATAGGCTGGCTTTCACATGAAAGAGATTCAAGAGCTCAAGCTCCTGCAAACTGCCCCACAATATCAAAGCACTTTAAGAGTACACTTTTGATAGCACATTTAGATGTAGATGTACTCATTTGGTGGCCAGTCACCAGCAGTGTTCTTCAGGGCTCAGTGTTGAGGACAGCTCTGTTTAATATCTTTTTTAATGATCTGGACAAGGGAATTTAGTGTACCCTCAGTCAGTTTGCAGAGGACACCAAATTGGTCTGAGGGACTGTTGATCTGCTGGAGGGCTGGAAAGTTCTAGAGGGACCTGGTCAGGCTGGTTTGATGGCTGGTTTGACGGATCAAAGCCTGTTTTATGAGGTTTGACAAAGTGCCAGGCCCTGTCCTTGGGTCCCAAAACCCCAAATGCAATGCTCTTCATGCAGCACCATTCAGTTCCCATCACACTATTTTGCAAGGCAACAACAGAGAACTTACCTAATGCTGTTGTGTCACCAGCTAACAGGTATAAAGCCTCAATTTAGCCATTTTAATTTTGGTGGGGCTTTTATTTTTTGGTTTTCTAGGGAAAAATGTTAGTTTTGAGAACACAGGAAAGAAATATTACTTTTCCTGGGAATCTGTTATTTTTCATTCAGAAAACTCAAGCAAGATATGTTATTTGGAGTCATTTTGACACAGACCAGAGAATTCCTTTTTTAATTGGAACAAACTTGTTTCACAGGCTCAGTTGGTTAGAGCATGGTGCTAATAACACCAAGGTTGAGAATTCGATCCCCATATAGGCCATTCACTTAAGAGTGGGACTTGATGATCCTTGTGGGTCCCTTCCAACTCAGAATATTTCTACAGAGCAATTGAACTCAATAATTTTGGATATATGGTTTATGATTGCACCTTAGAAGTGTCCATTTCTTTCTCTTGACTATAAAAAGACTTAATAATGATGACTGAAATCTAGCATATCAGTTGAATTCTGCTGAGATATTTTTTCAACGAGATATTTGTGGTTTCCAGTGTTTGCCTCATCCTTCTACAAAGAATGAAAATGTCAAAACATCCTGCAATATAAAATACCTTTATTTTACTTGTCACTAGTCATTAGTAAGAGAGGAGCCTCAGAAATCTCTGTCTGTAGTCTGAAGTATAAGGTACGATCACCTAAGTTTAAAGACCATAATGAGACTTCCAATAGGAAATCACTCGGAGTGCATGACAGCCATTGGCGTGCACAGGTACTTGTAGCTGCCGTGGAGGTTTCCTTGGAAACCTCCGGGGGAGGGGGCACAGAAGAAGAAAAAGATAACTGGTGGAGGCCCTCCAAGGGAGCCAAGCTCCCCCGGGAGAGTGAAATCACCATGGTCTAACCCAGGAAATTCCAGAGTAGCCATCTGGAGTGTCCATCATTTCCTCCCTCCCCCCAAGACCTGTACTATCCCCTGTTATCTCCTAGGCCCCTACTCCTCTTGATCCCATAGGACCAAGTAGCCTTGGTCCTTCCCTAAACTCCCCCAACACCCCTGGTGATTGGTCCTGTGGAATAACTCTTATGTGGGTGTCTGACCCTCTCTCGCCCTCTTGGTCCCTGCCTTCCCCCTGTG
>VZTZ01016970.1:262269-319985 GCA_013400955.1 Drymodes brunneopygia
TATATATAAAATAAAATGGAATAAAAGTTCAAAGGAAGTCTATTTATCAAAGACAATATCCATTATGTCCAGGTTCATATGCACAGGATATACGAGACTGGGGTTTTCTTTGTAGCTAAAAAGTTCTGTAAAGCTGGAGAGATCTAATATGGTTTTCTTCCAGCAGCAGATGAAACAGTCAGTGACTGTTTTCATCCAAAAAATGTCCCAAGTGTTCAAGACTGCAACATATTTCTGTAAAATCTACTACTGAAATTATAGCTGGTTCATCAAGAAATCATTCATTATCTCCATTCAGCTGTGTTTTCACTCTTCTTTATGACCTACCCTTAGTCATTCCCCTTCAGACACGTAAAGCCAGAACACTACACCATTTACCTAGTTCCATCAGTCTTAAAACTGTGGTCATCCTTTTGCATAGATACCAGCTTCCTTGGACACATAGGGCATAGTTTTGTCTGCTTAAAGTATTTCAGTTCCTACTTTTAAATGTGCCATCAATAAAAGCACATGGATTTCACTGCATAGTACAGGCTGGGGGACAAGCGTAGTAAGTTTGTCAGCTTTATTATGATTCTTACTCTATTGCATTTTGTTTTAATTTAATTTTATTTTTACCTGTAATTTTGTATTGTCCTTGCTAAACTCGAAAGTGGCTTCTTACTCCTGCCTAGATTCAAACTTTAACATCCCCTTCCAGGGCCCTGTTCAGCAAAAGCACAAGATCCCATAAAATATTCTTGTCTGTGTGAAGCAAGAGGACAAAACAGGGAGAGAATTTTGTGAAGTTGTTATATAAAGCCATGTCACTTAGACTCTAAGAGCAAACAATTAGTGTTACTATAAAGAGAAATAAGTGTTAAGGAGTTATTCAATATTGATGGTGCAATTTTGTTTGTACTCATAACCACTTTTCTGTCTTTTTGTGTTCTTAGTCAAGGAGTAGGATATCTTGATTTATTGAAAATTTTCTATTGCCTTTTTAATAAAAGATTCTGTGTCCAATCAAAATAATAAATGTATTAGTAAATACTCTGGTCAACATTCACTGAAATTGGGAATCAATCTGCTTCCGAAACACCAGCTGGGGTTTCTTTTCAAACCTTCAGCAAAATGAAAGATCTAGAAGTAAGCCTTATGGGAAATATTATTATTTTTGTTTGCACTCTGCCTGCAGTTCATTCCTGAGACACATCCAAGACACGGGAAAAGAAACAGCATCTCAGAGAAAGAAGGAATACGTAAAACTACAAAGACTTCTCTAGGAATGTCCTTCCTCTGGTCTGTTGGTTTATAGATATATGTACAGAACTGTCACTCTCCTAACTGAACTGATAGATTTGCCTTTTATGCCTGTACACTGAACAGAGATAAAGAGTCAGGGCAATACATATCTTTATTCCTCCAAATATTCTGTTCTTTCTTAGCAAACACATTTGAGATGGAGAGTTCACCAATCCCCCAGATACCATTTTGCTAAAGCAGACTCACCTGGGAATCCATCTATTTATCACACACCACTTTTGTCACATTTATTTAAAGTGACAAAATTATACACAGTATGGAATCACTGTGATTTGCATCTTTTTTTTTTAAACTCTGCTACTGATGCATGCTTCCAAAAGCTGGCACAAGGGAGCCTACTGAATTCTAAATTTTTATTATTCCTTCATAGCTGTGATAGTAGCACTTCCCCATTCTATAGTTTCCTGTTCATGAATAGTTCCTTCCATTTTCCTTCCCACTACCCCATGCCTAACTAGAGCTTCAGTGATTCTAATTATTAATTTAGCCACCTAAAGTACAAAGCCCTAAGGCCCGGATAAAAACCTGATAACTGAGTTATTCTTTCTGGAAAAGCTACATATAAGACATATGAGATAATAGCCCAGGTTTGCTTGTAATGCTGCCATATCTGCCTATTTATCTACTTCCAGAACTCCAGCCGTGATGCTTCTGTACAGATGTTGGTAAAATGTTTCAAACAAACTACTGTCTGAAACATCTGGTATTTTTCATGACGCCTTTTCTGTTTGGTCTGTGTTTTGCTTTCATATGTATATCTCTCACTACTCCAAAACACATCATCATGCTTAGTTAGCTAATGCTTTAAAACACTTTCCACCCCAGATGGACTTGGACAGACTCTTGAGAAAATTTCCATAAATTTATATTCTCACTTACCTGAGTACTATGATTTGATAACTTTTACCTCCATTTGATCAACTTTTATTTTTTGCTATCATACAGGCTTGTCTCATCTCTTCTCAGTAGCTACAATATTTATAGGAGACAGTGCTGAAATGAACTGCAAATGCACCAAGATTTATAAGTGCTTGTAGAATTTTTCCTGGATTTTTATTGGATTGACTGGTAATTATTAGGTGAATGACTGAGCCTAGGTTATCTGTTTCCTCCAGCTGAAGCTCGTACATTCTCACTCAATTGTCTTATCTTAGCACTGGGCATCTGCTCTGAGCAGTATTCCATGTTTGTAACTTTCTTGCAGCAGATAATTGAATTGTACTGTGGATTTCATTAGAAGGAGCCAAAGGAGTCCTGAGAAGCTTGTGCGCATTCATTAAATTTTGTGCTCGTTTTGACAGATCGGGTTTTCTCTGGGGTAGCTGGTATAGGGCTGTGCTTTGGGTCTGTGCTGAAAACACTGGATTTTTGGTGAACACATCAATGTTTCAGTTACTGCTGGGAAGTGTTTGCACAGAATCCAGGCATCTTCTGCTCCTCATGGTGCTCCACCAACAAGGGGACTGGGGGTGCTCATGAAGTTGGAAGGGGAAGCAGCTGGGTCAGCTGACCCCAAATGACCATAGGGACATTCCATACCACAGGAACATCATAATGGGTATATTAAGCTGATGCAGAAGAAGGAAGGGAAGGACATTCAGAATGGTAGTGTTTGCCTTCCCAAATCACTGTTACATATGGTGAAGCCCTGATTTTCTGGGAATGGCTGAACAGCTGCCTGCCCATTGGAAGTGGTGAATGAATTGCTTGTTTTGCTTTGTTTTGTATGCATGGGTTCTGCTGTATCTACTAAGTTACACTTACCCCATGAGTTTTCTTGCTTTTACTCTTCTCATTCCCTCTCCCTTCCCAAAAATGGGGAGTCTGTTAGCAAATGTAGGGTTCTTAGATGCCAGCTGGAGCTAAACCAGGAGAAAGTCCTAATAATTTACGCTTCCCTTTCTAAAGTACCTGGACAAACTGCACTATTTATAACTAATTAAAGTTATAGCAAAATATGTTTTGACTTGAAAATAGGACCCAATATGATGGAAACTGCAAAAGAGGTATTCTGAGCCCTGTCTTATTGTGACCACTTTTTCCTTTGTTTTTAGCAGACAATATAATCAGTTGCCAGCTTCTTGGTGCATCTGATGCTGTATTATATCAGGGTAACCATGTCCACAATGCATCTTTGCTAAACAGTAGTGCAGAAGTTTTATTGAGAACCTTGAGATTATTAGAAACTTCAGAAGACATTTACCAGAGAATTTACAGATTAGAATAGTGCAGTTAATACCTACAAACATTGTCATTAACTGTTTTTCACCCTGGAATCTGTTGATCACGTTTAGACCAAAAAGTGTAGACACTCTAGTGGATACAGCAGAAGCATACACGTCGTACATGTAAAAATGAGGCCAAGAGGCAGCTGAAACTGTGGCTGGGATATGCAACAGCCTTTACCATGCCAGGTCCACATCTGTGGTTGGCAGCATTTGCTGGCTGCCCAACGATCTGATGGCATGTTTCAGTGCTTCTAATAGCAGTTTTGGCTTCAGGTTGAACCTTGACATTCTTGGTTCTCTGTATGTAGTGCTGATGTCAGGAAAATTGTAAGGTGCTTGTTTCCCTTACCTACTCCATCCTGCAAAACCCCTCCCAGGACCTTATACTGATAACTTTTGTACTTTTACCATATGACATCACAGGGGACTCTCAACCCTTTTGTGCTTCAAATACTGCATCAAAGGAGACTGCCTGGCTTTTTAATGCTTACCACACTTTTATCCACTGTAGGGAATAAGTCACAGTCTCACAGGAAAGACAACTTCTAATCCATTGAACTACACGTAATTTCTATTTTCCTCAAAACTTCTACTTATCTGTCTCAAGCAGCTTCAAAGACGACCCAATGTCTCAAGTTTTAATTTCTGCCAGTTTGTAGCAACTGCAGGGTTCTTTTAAAATCAGAATTGTTAAAAGGTTTTCCTATATTAACAACAAATTATAGACATTTAAATGCTGCTTTTGCATGCTGCTAGTCAGACATCTCAGTGATAAGTAAGAATCACTACCCAAAAGATTTTACTTCATGTACTGACTTCCATTGGTTTTGTTTGTAGATTTATTCCCCTTTTGTGACCTAAAGAGTGCCTGTGTACCTGGAGTCAAGCAATAACATATGTTGCAAAACACAACTGCAGTTTGTCTGGTCCAACCACCTAGTTGTTTAGACAAAGCACATCTAACTCCGTATCTAAAGGCTGCTCATGGTTTTCTCCAGCCAGTCTTTGAAAATATCCAAAAAACTGAGAACTCATGACTTCTCTGGGAAATAAAAGAGCTCATCACCCAAATTAGAATTCAGCCTAAGAAATAAGTTTGACCAGAATATTGAGTGATTACACTCTATTCAGTTTTCTCAGTCAAAATCATGTGATGACCCTAGATATATTTTAATAAATAAAACACTATCACAGGGTAAGAAAGGGCATATTTGAGATGAGGAAGACAGGTTCACAAATGACTAGAAATTGACTAATTTCAAAGAAGTTAAAAGGCTCTTAATGCAGAACAACATATTCTCTGCCGTAGCAGATAACCCAATGGACCTGGGTGAAATGGGGACTAGGAAAAGCATATATTAGCAAAATAATGTATCATTTTTGGTTAAGACCAATATATTACAGTCAACCTGCTTTCCTCCACATCTTGTGTTGGGGTTGAATACATCAACAAGATCACACAACTTTTCACTTTCAGGCTGTAATCTGAAAATATTCATTAAGCCACCAAATGTCAAAGCAATAGCCACAGCTTTAGCATCAAAATTATATTCTTTTATTTACAGAAGTGAGTGGAGGATAAAACCACCCAGCATTGTACTTGCCAATATAATTTGAAGTGTAGGAAGAAAAAGATGATGAAGCTTCTTTCCACCTTGCAGTTTTACACTTTTTGCATCAGAACCATGGTCTAATGAACTCTGATATAGTGACTCTTATTACATTTTAGTGCCAATAAAAAATAACAGTTGATTCAGTAGCTGACAGGATACAATTACATTTCTACCTATAAGTAACTTCTCTAAAAACTTCCTTGTAAGCTGAGGTAAATGATTTCACCACTACAAGAAAAAAAAAATCTAATTTTCCCTTCTAATTTCCTGACAGTATTAGAGGAAAGTATTTATAATGCAGCAATACAGTTCTACAGAATTAGAAGGAAAAAGAGCTGTTGCTGCTGAACTTTAAGATCATACATCCAGTAAAAGTATCTTTAAAAATAGCAAGCAGCATTAATGAGATAACAGATAAGAATAGAATGAGTTGCAAATTGCTTTTGTAAATCTCTAAACATAACTTGAATGAGTATGCAGTTTCATTCATCAGATAAACTTATGGAATACCTTGTTTTCTAAATGGTCTATAAAACAAATGTCTGACCACAGTATCTAACAAAAACAAACCCAGAAGCCAATTTTTTACTAGAACAAAAATGTACCAATTTGTACATTGCTTATTTAGTTGGCCATAAGTCATCTGCAGAGAAAACTAATCTGTATGACACATTTTTAATATGTTATTTTTAATAAACAGGCATCTCTTTCCACTCTGGGGAGCTAACTGTCCTGTTTATGTGTATCATGTTCTACCATGAATCCAAACCAAGAAATAGGTTGCATTTTTTAAGTGTGAATATCTTACAAAATAATTAACAGGGAGACATTACTTATAAAACTTGGCTATAATTATGATTTCTGTTGCATAAACTTCTTGGACACCTTTCACAAGATAATAAATGGGGTATATTGATGTTTTCAATTTCCTCTATCCTATCTAATTTCTAAATTTTGTTCATCTCAGCCTTCTGGAAGAGCCACTGACCATTTTCAGTTTATAAAAACTTCTACAAAGGATACCAGAAAAGCTGTAGATGCATTTTAATATCTGTAGATGAAGGAGAATACTCCAAAATGATATTACTGCTTAAAAATTAATAAAACTGTTCCACATTCAAAGGACAATGTTGTTATATGCATTACTTACTGGCTGAATTAGACATCTTGCTGCATGTTTATTTTATTAAAAAGTTAAAAGCATAGAAAATAAGTAGTCTAAGGGAATTCACTTTTTAAGAGCCTGAAATTACAGTGACAAAGAAAAATGAAACATATTTGAAATAATTTGAATTAGGGAAGAAAAATATGATTGATTTATTACAAGAGAAAATAGCATAAACAAACGTGGGAAATGAAAGTGTTTATGTACTTACGATGCACACATGAGAAATATTTCTATAACATAGATTAAGGTTATATTGGAATTTAGAATAGATTGATGCTATTTGACTTTACTCTTACTACAACTTAGAGTTGGAATCAGTTCTAGGGTAAAATTTCAAATAATTTATTTTCCTGTTTTGTGGAAGAAAAGTATTTTAGAAAGAAAAACGCGTATTATTTATAATGCTAAAGTAGATTATGGCAGAAAATGAATTTGCGTGAGCTATGGAACAGTTGAAATAATGTTGAAAAATGAATGGAAAATTTATTTTTGGTCAGTAATGATATTAATAACAGTTGTGTTACTACAAAAAACTCCCAAACTCTTCTGCATAGCCATATGGAATAAAAGGTACAGTATTTGCCATCCGAACCAAAGAGCGTTATATTATCACTGAATAAAATTCTACATCAAGAAGTAAATGCAAAAAGCCTAACAACAAATGCAAGACATTTGTCAAGCATTTGATTTGCTCCGTCATTCGTAAAGAGTGGCAATAAAAGAAACCTTTTCAGGTGTGGTCATCTGATTTTCTCTTTTCTGTACCCTTAGAGCTTCTAGATTATTTGGTAACTCTCACCATTTCCCTGCATACACACACTCATTTCTGAATATCTTAAGCAGAAATAAATAACATCTACCCTAAACTACCAGGCTGGGAAATGTATTATTCAATTTCCTGAGACCTCAGTTTCTCTGATAAGGCTCTGATTACCGAGCAGTGCTGGTCACAGTTTACCTGGCACAATGGCACAACAGGGCTTCCACTGCAAAAACGTGTTTACAGAAGGTCTAAAAGCAGAAAGATTTCAGGAAGTCAGTCCCATTTCCCACCAGCATGCCAGGCTCAAAAGCATCCAAGTCAGGAGAGCCCATAGAAGTCCAGCCCAGGAGGAGAGAGTTTCAGAGCTGCAAACCCTCACAAACCCCCAACAGGTGAAGCTTTCCATTCCTCTCAACGGTGACTTGTCCACATAACTTTGACAGTAGCATCTTCCAAGGCAGGAGTAAGAGAACACCAAGCATTGACAGATTCAGTGATGGATTTGAAGTTAAAACTGACATCATTCAGTTGGTTAGTCAAATTTTTATTACTCATTGTGGAAGATTCCGAGTGCTAACTTTATGCTAGAGTGTCTCTGAAATACAGCTAAACTGAAAAAACCTATCCATTGACTCTGACAAAGTTTCCAGAACTCAAAAATATGACTGAAAATTCCTTTGGAAAGAGATATTCTAAAAGCCAGAAGTTTGAGAGAACTTTAATATGTTAACCATGAACAAAGGAAGGAGCTCTGAAAGTAGAAGGTACTTATGGTGATCAGCTCTTTAACAAGCTCTTTAAACACATTCCGTACTCTGGAGGAGTCAAAGTTCAAAATAATGAAGTTTATGATGGCCCTAACAAAAGAGAAATCATTTAAGACACAAAAGTCATAATGTTATCATTTGCAATTTTATTTGTAATTATCCACAATACTGTAAAATTTATTTGCTTGGAAATCTACACATAATGAAAATTTCCTGATACTCTGTTTAGCACCTTTTCTGCCATCAACTTGTCAGGAATTTATGTAGGGAACATTTAATAATGATAAAAGTGATTCTTTGCATAATATTCCCATGCTACAAAGAGAGACCTCTGATTTGACCCTCCTCTTCTCCCCCTTCTTTAGTATTCTGTATTCTCTTTTATCTCTTTTCTATTTCTCTCTGTGATCAGCACTTTATCTCTCTGTCAGATCCTTTTTAGAGGCTGCAGAAACTTTTGTTTCTGAGTAGCAGACTGAAAATGACTGAGACCTTCCTCAACTAAGCACACATTTAGGTGCTGGAATCTTGTGAACATTATCCTTGTCAGATTTGCTTGCCAGATATTATCCTCATCAAACACATGCTCTCTCACAGAGTTAATCCTCTGTAATTCACTGAAGAGTTTAGTCTATATATTTTTAACTGATTTATCTGTTTTTTAAAGAAGGAGGGAAAACAAGAGATTTCCTACTGCTCTTCTCTTCCTCCCAATATTTCTGTCTTCTGCTCCATCAGTTTTAGAATAAAAGGTTTCCTACGTTGTTAATTTAATCTATTTGATAGAAATGTGTGTATTGTGAGGACGTACTGGATCTAGCTGGGACAGAGTTAACTTTCTTCATAGCAGCTTTTGTGGTGTTGGTTTAGATTTATGGCCAAAACAAGACAGATGAAAAACCTGTTTCACTATTGCTAAAGACCATTTGCACCAAGATCCTCGCAGTTTCAGTCTGCCCTACGGCAGTGAGTAGGTTGGGGCTCATGCAGGAGGTTGTAAGGGAACATATGACACAAACTAAGCAGAGATATTACATGCTGTGTAATGGCAGGTCTAGCAATATAAGGGAAAGGAAGGGAGCTTAGGGAGGTTGGCCACCTTTTGCCTAGGAACAGGCTAGGCATTGGTCTGTGTTACAGTCTGCCTTTGGGAAATGGTGAGTGATTGCTTTTGCATGTCTTGTTTTTGTTTTCTTTCTCTCTTCTTCTGCTTACACTTCACTTGTTAATTTATTATATTTTTATCTCAACTCCTGTGTTTTCTTGATTTTTCTCTTTCCCTCTTCCCTGTCCCACTGAGGGTGAGGGAGTGACCTGTGAGGTGCTGAGCTGCTCACCGGTGTAAACCCACAACAGGGGGACCAGGGGAAAAAAGGCTGTCTGAGATCTGGACATTCCCTCCATTTAAGGGTATAGGAAAGGAAAGTAGTCAAATGTATAATTAAAGGAAGAAAACAACAACTATTTCAATAACACAGCCATGACTGACACTTCTCGTTTCAGTCCAGCCTGCAAGGGAACTTGTTATCTTGTTGAACTCTGTCTGTCAGAAATACACTAAGGAACATCATTGACCCTATGGTCACACATTCTTTGTTCTTTCCTCTTTTATCTACAGAAAATAATAACATGTGTGATGCTAATGAATAAAAAAATCAGGCCTTTTATTTGTTTAAATTTTGTTTTGTGTTTTGGAAATAAGACAGTTGAGTTACAGCTACATGGGAATTTATCTATACCCTGAGGTCATTTTCTTAACCAACAACAATTTAAAGAGAACAGAACTTACAATGGCGAATGTGATTAGTATTTTATTAATTTAATAAGGTGAATTAGCAGATGATATGCAGTCTTCCTGACTCTGTTCTATGAACATGTCAATACAATTACAAACTTCCTACATTACACGTGCAAAATTCATTTCTATAAGCAGTCACCAACATGCATTTGACTTCAGGTCCTCTGGTGCGCTCTTCTGGTAGTATTCTCCTCTCACGTGGCCAAGAAGGTCAATGGCATCCTTGGCTGTACCAAAAAATTGTGTGGCCAGAAGGACAAGGGCAGTGACCATCCCACTGTACTTGATACTGGTGAGGTCACACCTCAAACCTTGTGTTCAGTTTTAGGCCCCTCACTGCAAGGAAGTATTTGAGAGGCTGGAGTGTGTACTGCGAAGGGTAACAGAAATGGTGAAAGGTCTGGAGCACAGATAATACAAGGAGCAGCTGAAGGAGCTGGGGTTGTTCAGCCTGGAGAAAAGGAGGCTCAGGGGGCACCTTCTCGTTCTCCACTACTACATGAAAGGAGGGTGTAGCCAGGCGGGATACCAAGTGACAGGATGAAAAATAATGGTTTCAGGTTTCACCAGAAGGGGTTTAGACTGGATATTAGGAATAATTTCATCACTGAAAGGGTGGTCAGGTTGCCCAGGGAGCTGGTTAAATCACCATCCCTGGAAGTGCTCCAAAGGTGTGTGGACATGGCACCTGGGGACATGGTTTTGTGGTGAACACAGCAGTGCTGGGTTAATGGTTTGGCTTGATGATCTTAGTGGACTTTTCCAAACTTATTAATTCTATGATTCTGTGATTTTACTCATTTTGACAAAAACTCCTCTCTCCATGCTGTGGACAATCAGACAAAAAATCCCCTTCTAGGAACTTTATTCAGTAGATTCTTTACAGGTAAAATTCTCTATCAACAGATTTTCTAAAATAGCTATTACTCAATTTAAAGAGTGTATCTATATTAACAACACTGCAACAAGGTGAAAATAGTAGACAATTTGGATTGTATCTCTTTTCCACAAATCTCAATTTCTACGAGCAGCTACATACCTAGTTATTATTTAGTTTTCAAGACCTTAAAGCACATATAAAATGTTCATTAGTAACACAATTTCCCTCCCCTCACATTCCTGTTTTAGTACATTAATATATGCATTTTAATTTAGATCTATAGATAATATAGTTATGTTAATTTGGGTAATATACATGTATTAATACACATATTACTATTTCTACTGAAAGCTAAGCCTCAACATAATACAAATGCAGTTATCTTCATAAAAAAATAACAGGAAAAGAAAAAAGCTGAGGATCATTGACACTGTGATCAAAACTTCTACTGTAAGTAATAATTTGTAACAGATAGTTTTACAAGATCTTCAGGTTAAAAAAAAAAAAAAAAAGAGAAAAAATCCAAAGACCCATCTTACTCGTAAGCAGTGCCTTGTAGTCCTCATGAGGCAGTGATGATAATGGTCATTACAGGTAATAAAAGCACTACGTGTGGATTTTTTTACCATCTAAACATCATTAATATATTTATAATGTTGGATGTTAGCTCACTCATATGAGTAATTCCCTAAATTCAGGGCAGTTATTTTCAGAAATAACTTTTTGCCTATGAGAAAGCAGTTTTGGAGTCTAGGTTCCAGAGAAGACTTAGGACTATTATGTCCTCTCCCCTCATCTCTTATTTTCTGTTCCTGCTCTTTGAATTATATTTCATTCTTTCAGATGTGTCAGGACTATTTTGTTTTAAATGACCTAATTTTCACAGTTTTTTTATCATATGGAATTAGACAGATGGTTTACAATTACGTGTATAGGAAGGGATCTAATTCTGAAGAGGAATCATCTGTAAAATAAACTTTTATACTTTATACAAAACTAATTTAGTTAATGAAGATATCAATAGACAAAATCTTTCATTAAAACAAGTCATTAAAACAACCTTCAGGGCTCATATAGGTCCAAAACTCCACAATTTTAATGGAGCATGTTGCCTTCAAAGTTTCTAAAAAGGGGTACTGTTTTTACAGTTGCACACAGCCACTCATTTTTGCTTTGCTGCATTTTTATTAATATAGTGACAATTTTTTGTTTAGAGTTCTACTTATAAGTTATTTTGTATATTCTAGATATTTCATTACAAAATTATCTAGGGTCTTGTTTCAGTAAAGTGTCTCAGTTATCTTTCTGAATGTCCTTTGCCTTGAGATTTCTCCTGGAGGAACTACCAGTTCTTCATTTCTGAGGCAGCTAACTAAGAGAAAGGAATTGATATGTAGTACTTCTCCCTGTTCATGTAAACAATACAGGGACATTAGTCTTCAAATAGAATTAACCTCCTAAATAATGGAATTCAAAGGCCTAGTCTGGTCACAGTTCACACAGTTCATTTTCAGCTGTTACCTGAGAGGGAAATAAACTTTTATTTTTTTTGTCTACCAGATAAAGAAAAGAGTCTGATGGAGCTTTGTCACTCTGGTTTGATTTTTAAGAACTCCAATTAATCACAAGAAGTAGAGTGGTTTTATGCTGACTTTGTCCAACTATTCCTGGCTGAGAAAGCAATGGTGGTCCAACATGCTGATAAAAAGAGAGCTATACCATTTCAGTTTAAAGAGTGGAAGAATCCTTTAGTTTGTCTTATCTGTAATTCAGAAATGTGTTCTGAAATATAAATAAGAAACAGTCTTTGAATATATTACTTTCAATCAAGTTTTACCTTCTAATACCAAATTCCTTGCTGTGTAGGCAATTTCAGCTCTTACACAGAACTGGATGGTGTCGTCTGCATTTACGGAACAATGGATTACTCACTTATCAATGACCAGCCTCATTCATGTTTATTTGATGTCAAGTTAAAAGCAAATTTTCCAGATAAGTGGAAGCTGCAACTGCCAGAGCTGAAAATCCTGAAAGCATTACACACCAAGTGTTACCCCAGGACTCCCTGCCAAAAACAGAGCAATACTTGTGCTCATTCATATCATTAGAAGTTAAAGACAGAGCACAGCAAATTCTTATTCCTCAGAGAACATTACCTCATCAATTATTTCTAGGAGACTTTCATATCAGTTACGTTTTATGTCCATCAAGATTCCTAAATTAAAAAGATCCAGATAATCTGTGGACACAGCCAAACTGAGACTAGCTGCTCATGAATATATTACTTAATAGTCATCCCTCTCCAGCAACTACTTTCCTTTTGTTATGCAGTTTAGGTATCTGTGCTATAATCTATTGGATAGCAACACACATTCAGAAATACACTAGTGGATCATTAGAGAATATTAAACACAAGAGTAACCAACCTCAGTAAATGAACTGGCCCAGATTTTTCTTTCATAGCTCAATTTGAATAAGCACTAAAAGTAGTTCAAGGAGAAAGGAGCTGTAGTTTTCACAATGCTGCAGTAGATTAAATTGCTTCAGATGATTGAATATACATGAAAATTCTCAAAAAGGAGAAAATTATGTGCTGTATGAGACATGCTTTTTAATTTCTAAGTATGGTGAAACTTTTTAACCCTGAAAATTTGCCATAAAGGGCATTAAGGTCATAGGTTAGAATATGAAAGTAAGCCATAAAAGAATTTCCCAGACTGTAACTCCTTGTAGGAAGTGTAACAGCAAAATTTACATGTTCTTGCACAAATGAGCACAATTGTTTTCTTTTGGTTGCTGGAAGGAAAGAGCAAATAAGATGTGGTGAGCTCCCACGAAGGAAAATGCAAAGTCCTACATCTGAAATAGAATAACCCCAAGCAAGGGCAGCAGCACACTTTGTATTGACAAAACCATAACCTGATTGAGTAGGGTTAGCTGCCTGCGAGTAGCTTTGCAAGAAGTGTTCCACAGGAGATTTCTTCTAAGCCTATATTTCCCTAAATTTCTTTTCCACAGTATTTATCACAGTAGGATGAGGAGCTACTGGTATTTTCTTCCAGAACAGAGGCTGTGTCTTCCCCCTGGAGCTTTCATCCTGCACTTGGCTCTGTGATATGGCCTCAGTTCAATCCCAGGACAGCAAAGGATCACAATTGTAATTGCTAAGATGGAAAAGAAGAATGCTTCCCTCCAGGGAGTTCAGTTTTTCTCTCCTAGACTCGCATTTGGGTTTTATTTGTTGTTCAAAATGACTGTAATGATTCTTATTAGTCATCATACAATGCAGCATCAGGGGACATAGGAAATTAATTTTCAGTGTCAGAAAAATGAATGAATCAGGTAGCTGTGAAATCTGTAAGGGGAAAGAGGTTGGCTCATAAATTAACTTTTTATGAAAACAAGCATGCACTGATCCAATTCCAGACTGAAGTTATGTAGGTGATAGAGAAAAAAACTCAGCTGAACTGCACCCACAAAAATTGGTGTGTTGTGAATGCAGTATGAACAGATGCCTGAGTAGCTTTATTAATTCTTCTTACAAAAGTGCATAGATTGTCACAGCTCTATTGCAGAGACCAACATGTCCAAGATGCCTCACTGACTCACTGGATATTCCTCTTCTGGCTGAGATTGCTTCCTTCTGGAATTCGTAAACTGTGGGAGAGGCATATATCAAAGAGTTTTAAACTCACATTAGGCTCTCATTTTTACCTTTTACCCTCTTGGCACAGCCCAGAAAAAACATACTAATATTTTCTAAAACAGAGAAAATATTTGGACCTTGACTGGCAGTAAGACAAAGAAAGACAAAGCTTTAAATGAACAAGCAGGTGACATCTTAGTGCAAAGATCTCCAAAGAAATATCCATGGCATTAGCAGCACACATTTCAGGGCTAAAATCTTTTTGTCATCTTGCATGACTATCATTACTTTGAATGATACATCCAGAAACCAACATTGCATGTTTAGTAAAACAGTTTTAAGTTCTTCAGAGGTTTTCATACCACTCAGCTCAGTGCACTCAATAAAAACATCTACATAAAGAGGCCAGTCTCCTTTTAGAGCTAAGAGAAAGAAGGTCTTAGAAGTCTCGGTTTTTAAGCCAAGAACTCACTTAAGAAGCCCACCAATCACCATGACTAGACTCCTTATGGATGTGTCACAAGTCAGTAACAACTGAGAAATATCTTATTTTATATCAACTGAAAAGCTAAGCAATGGATCATTCCTGGGAAAAGAACCATCTTTGTTTTGAAAAATATAGCCCTCTGCAGCTGCACATTTCTAATTATCCTTGTAACTCTATCTAAACTTAGTAAAAATTCTAGTCTAGAAAGTCACACATTAAAATGTGCAACAAATATTTTATATTTATAGATTTATGTAACACGCTCATTAAAGCTGACAAAAATCTGTAAAAAAAAGCCACCCCTTGTTACAATATTTGCATATATAGCAGTGGACTGTTTAAGTTTGCAAAATCAGATCATTGTGTTGATAAGTACTTGTGCATCCACATCATGAACCAAAGTCTACATCTGGCTTAAAATACACAGTTTTCCCCAGGTTTTTTTTTTCTGTAACTGAATATAGTGTTTGACTTCATGCAACATTTTTCACAGGCTCTGTATGATCTCCAGGAAAAATATTTCCATGGCGTCAATGCCAAAATAGTTGATTTCTACAGGCAGAATTATTAATTGAAAACTCAGAAATGCCCATACTTTAAATTGATTTCAACAATGTAGATAGGATACTGTAGAAAAATGCAGCACACCATCTTCTGAGCTTTTTTTAAATTATATATAATTACACATAGCCAGTCTTTTAAGGAATGCATTATTAATTTGTTAGGTAACTTATTTAGCTAATATTGGTAATAAAGACTTGTAATAATCTCACATATATACAATATAATTATGTTAAGCTCATCAGAACAATAGTTTTAAAGATTATTTTATAAGCAGCAGTGTGAAAATTGCTACTAAGGACAGCAATAGGATTAACTCAATAGTAACAGATCAGAGAAACAGTGAACCTCCACAGGACATAGCAACAAGCTCGTGTTATTTGCTTCTGGAGCCTTATCAGTGTGCCTCACTGATATCTGAGGCAGCAGAACTGTCACCTCTTTTGGAAGCTGAGACTGCAAGATCTAGTAATGTATTTTGTATGAGGAGAGGATCCCCAGCCTCACACTTCCTTCTCAGAGCTGCACCAAGTTTGGGGGTGGGGGAGGTAAGAAGTTTCAGACAGGAATGTTCACCTAGGATTTTCAGGAAATAGAATAACACATAGAATACCTGTGTAGTGCCAGCTTTTTTGGAAAAAAAGATCAGTTAAAATATGATACTGCTACTTCCATAAATATACTAGATCAAGCAAGAATTATAAAGTTCACAGAGTCCTTATATAAAAACAGAAACTGACAAAAAATTACTTTTGTATTAATTTTTCTACACATGACCTGTTCCTTGGACTCTAGTTCCAACATAAGCAAGGAATGGACAAAAAATGGCAAGGGCATAGTCGAACAGAGGTGACATGAAGAGCTGTGAAGATGCAAGAAGAAACCAGATGCAGACAGTCACCGTTAATTTTCGCTCAGGTACCAGCAACATCTTAAACTGCTCTGACCCAGCCGTGTGAAAGTCTCAATGGATTATCTAGACGAAAACAGAAACAAGCTAAACTGATCAGTCTCTGGGATTATGACAAGTCCTAAAAAACCCCATAGTACATGTATACAAACAAGAAAATTACAAGTAATTTTCTTTTTTATATTTTTTTTTAATTTCAGGAGAAGATATTCTGATAGAATTATTCAGATCACTTTTTAATTCCTAACTCCCAGGTACCCCGCCTCCTTCATCTCTTGTAACTAACTTGTTTAGTTTGAAAGGCAAAGAGGGAAGAGAATGAACAAAAATAAGCACCACAGTAAGTTAACAATGTTCTGTCAAGAGCAGTGAAAAACCTGTTATCACCCGAAATGTACAGTCACAATCCAGTTTTCTACTGATTTTATTGGCTGCTGGGTCACAACTCTAGAGTGGAATAAAAGGTTGAGTCCCCTTCCAATTGCCACGCAAAAGTACAGAAATCTGCTTTTAACTGAATTATTCAGTAAGTTGATGTTTGCTGGGGTGATTCTTTTTAGGGGTGGGTTTTGATTGTTTTTTTCTTTAAGAAATATAGAAGATTCTAATTGTAGTTATTTTCAAATTTGAAAATATTCACATGTAAGACGTTATGATTATATTTAAATCCAACTTATATGAATGCAATAGAAGAAAACATGCCAAAACTTAACACACAAAAAGGAAAATCTCACTAGGATTAAGGAAATAATCAATTTGGTAATATACATATAAACTTATAGTAGTTCCTAGTCAGGTTGGAATTTAAAGCAATACAATTTTTTTTTCTCCTTTTCAGTTACGTATATTTTCATAATTCTCTAGACATTATGTTTTAGTTTCCTTGTCCCAGTCAACCCAAAGCCTGAAGAATTCAATTGAATTAAATATGTATATAAAGATTGCTTCTTCCATAAAACTGAATTCTAAATCTAGCAGTGGCTGATTAGAGAAAGACTCCAGTTTTGTGTGGGGATTTTTTTTTATTGTTTTTAATATTAAAATTATTGTGTGGGGGTATTTTGGCTAATAATTCATAAACCTATCAGCCTTGAAGAAACATAAATTGTGCAGTAGTGGCATTATGGGAAATTGAAGAGAATACTGTGTTGGGTTTAGGCAAGGACAGAAAGAGCACAACAGTATTCCTTGAAATTTATAACAGTGGCAAATCCTGAAAGTGGTTTAGGGTTATACATAGCAAGGTCATAACCAAATCATTTCAGGTTATGCAATGCTCAAATACATGGCTTTTATTTCTAAAGAGTTTTGCAGATGTGATAGCTAGGCTGTTATGCATTCATAGAGAAATAATTAGTTTTCTGATGTGTGACATTTTATTTTGGACATAATGTCGTAGCCTCCTCCTTTCAGTACATAAGTTTTGAAGCACAAAACCTTTTCTGTTATTTAATGCCTAATGAAAACTCAGCCATTAAATGAAATTTAGGAATTTTAAACATGCTTTGTTTGTGTCACATGAGAAACTCCAAAGTCAACATTTACCTATCTACCCCTCTGTGAAAGACTGGATGGCCAGGGTGTAGAACATAAAAGTATGACACTTTTAATAAATTTACTGAAATGTGTTTTATTTTGGTTGTAGATAGTTGAAGTAAATAGAAGTTAAATACAAGCAGTAGAGAATTTAAGCAGGTGAATATGCACCATTTTCTAGTCTTCAGAAAAACATCCTTGTAATGTACAAAAGTCCTGTTTCTGTACTGCCTGTTGCACTAGACACAGAAGAGTTCACTAAGACACAAAAGGTTAAATTTTACACGCCATCTTTAGTCCATGATTCTTGAAAGCTGACTGAGAAGTAGAATTGAAATGGGGCACCACTCTGAAATACTGTAGGCATCACTTGAAGGAAAAGTGTGCACAGCACTTAAGCTACCACTGATCTTTTCTCTCCCACTTTTATAAAAAGATTTAGGAAAAGGTATAAATGAAAAGGTATCAGGAACAGATACATTCTAGTAAAGCATTACAGCAAATACACTGGATCAGGTAGAGATTTTTCAAAGATGACAGAAAGTCATGAAAGTAGTTTGACCTTATTGCAGTGTATCTTTTTGTATCTTACTCAATATAACTTTTTTACCTTTGATTTTCAGTTTTCTCTTAATTTTTTGCTGGGGATTTTTAATTAACTTCTGGCAACCTTTCACTAGCATGCAAGTTGCAGCATCTTCCATGCAGTCTCAGCAAGGGCAATTTTTGTTAGGGTCTGTTTGTTGATTTTGTATCTTTCCTCTTGAGGTTGGGTAGGGTTTTTTTATTTGTTTAGTTTGTGGGGTTTTGTTGAGGGGGAGGAAGTTATGGAATGGCGATTTGCTTTGCTTGGTTTTTCAAATGCAAAATTATCCTCTGAAGCTTCAGGCCCAAACAGAAACTTACAAAGACTACTGACCTTTTGCTTCAGTTTCTCAAGCACCGACACTGTTAAGACACCAGCTTGCGTGAGCTTTAACAAGCCAAGAACTGGCAGCAACCTCAAGCTCTGATTTGCAGATATCTTACACAAGAGCATTTGCCTCAGCCTTATCAAAACTCTGGTCTTTCACTAACACTTTACACAGTAGAGTAGATCTCTTTAGCAAAAGAAAAAAAAAACCAATTCATCTCCTAATTTTTAATTGTTTTGTTTTGTTTTTTTCAAGGAAATAATGAAGTCTGCCATGTAAGTACCCAGGTTGGCAACATTCGTGTAAAGCACAATTCCTCTGCACATGCTTGGGGTTATCTATACTCCCCTAATCTGATTTCCATGGTGATTTATGCTTACAGTTTCCACAATGCCAGCCATGCCTTGAGACTGCCACACAAAAAGGTGAGTAAAGAGATGATGGCTTGCATTGGTCTAAACTGTGAAAACACAGTATATCATTCCTTCTACACAATGTTCACAGATATGAGGTCTACCCTGCACTCTACAGACAGCATGAAGAAGCAACATATTAGACATCTAGCAAGGTCTGAACATAAATCAGCTTTTTTATTCCAGAAATATTAACACCAAATTATTCCTGAGTCTGGAGTGCTGACAAACAGGAACACTGCCTGACGTTGAGACAGATCTCTGTGAAGGCTGGCAAAATGCCAGTGCCAAAAGATCTAGAATCTCATCAGATGTAATCTGCCACCTCTTCTGAAAGTGTAGTGTTCCTTCAAGATACATAAAACTGTCTGAAATATCTACAATTCCTTAAGACTAACAGTTGCACAACACATTGATACCACTTTCATTCCTGTAATTACCCTTGTCTAATCTGAAATCAGAAAAGGGTTGAGTTTGGAAAAAACTTCCTGAAATTGCCTAGTCCTAACCTCATGCTCAATGAAGTGTAGAGTACAACAGGTTGCTTAGAGCCTGTCCAGTCAGGTTTTGACCGTCTCCAATGGTGGACACTTTGCAAACTTTCTGGAAAACTTGTTCTAGTGTTTGACCATCATCTCTTTTCAAACTGAGTAATCCCACCTCTCAACCAGTCATCCTATGTATGATGCTCAAAGTATCATATCTGTTCTCTTTTATTGGGCCCAGTCCAGTATTTCGTGCCTCTTATACCACAGTACTAGATATCACACTTCAGATGTGGTCTCACCAACCTAAGAAGAGAGGCAGGAGCACCTCCCAGCTTTCTACAACCTACTGAAAATGCTTGTCCAAATACAGTTTAGGATGCTGTTGGTCTCTCTTGCTACAAAGCCACAATACTGTCTCACTCTCAACCCGTTTTCCACCATGATCTCCAGGTCCTTTTCCACAAAACTGTCTCCCAGGCACTTGACCACCAACCTCTCTGGTGCATGGTGTATTCCTCCCCTGGTGCAGGACTTGGATAAATGTCATGATTTTCCCATTTTCCAGTGTCCCTAGTGTGTTGAAGTACCTCTGAATAGAGGCAGAAAAATCTGGTCTATCCATTACTCCTCACAGTTTTGGACCAGCAACCTGATATCCATCAAGTAGAAAACAAAGTGGAAAACGTGAGCAACAAGGAAAAAAAGGCAGTGTACCATTTGAGAACTTACTTTTAAATTTTTTTACATTCTGTGACTTTCATGGAATAGGAATTTGTAATTCAGAATATCAACTTCACACACCCACTTCATCTTGTAAGAGAAGAACTTTCAAAATATTTGCAATATAGCACAGCAAAATCAACAACATTCCTCAGGGAAGTGAGCACTAGATGTATGAAAGTTTAGAGAACTGAATAGGGTTTTTTTGCTTGTGAACCACAACATCCACATGATTAAACAGTAGTACCTATGCACTTTAATCGATTTCAGTTAAGTAGCTAGCCACAAGACATCTAGAATATGTATCTGTCCAAAGGCCATCCAATCAAAATAATGTTCCTACTTTAGCAATAAAAGTTACAAACACATCAGGTGATTAAATTGATATACTGACTTTACATTTCAAACATTTTTTTCCTCCCCAACCCAAAAATGTGTTTTGTTTCCAAAGAATCAGAAATTCACTTCTCAAGCTAAATTAACAGCCATGAGTTCACTAGAGTAATCATCAGAGAGAATTCTCACTCAACCATGTCCCACATATGGATAAGATCTGATTGCTCAAACTCTACTAAAAGTATCTACTCTGATTCAAAAACAAGAGAAAGATTGCTGTTAATCATTCTATTGTCTGAAACATCATTTGGTAACAATCAAGGGAAAAGACAAGAGCAGAAAAATTATGGAAGGAACAATGGCATTTATTAAGTATATAGCAGTCACAAAAAAGAAACTATTTTTCTGATAGCACAAATGTTTAACTCTCGGAAATAACACAAGACTTACAGAACAAAACATGTTGTTGACAAATAAAACTTGAGTATTATGAGAAGATGCCATGCTTCTGAAAAATGCTTCTCTTTAAAAAAAACCAAAAATATCATTAAGAGCATAATGAGGAATGGTGCCACTTTATTTAACGACAGAAATGGAAATAACACTTCTGTGGTGCTTGTCTAGCTGTCGACAGAAAACACTAAAAAAGCCCTATGTTAAAACAATTTTTTTAAAATTTAGATCCAACCAATTGAATTCCTTTTGTATTTAAAAAAATCTATCATAAAACAAAAACTTTAAGGTTGTTTTCTTCACATGAAATGCCTCTTTTGACCTGATATTACTTCAATATTTAATGAAGTAAAATTAAATGTTAACCTTACAGGGCAAGGGGTGGGGTGGAGGTGGGAGAACTTTTACAAAAGTGCTAAAGGAAAGGAAAGAAATAACCTTAGATAAGGACTCAGTGTTAAAGATCACCTAAATAGGGAAATAAGCTTGAAGTAAACATAACTAAAACAGGTTTGTATCCCAGTTTTTCACCTGTTGATAGTTTTCCTTGTTCATTACACTTCTGAAGAATTTAATCTCTACTATTGATTTTAATAGCAACATACTAGACTAAGAAAGACTCATTTTTAGCACTTCACTCACTTCTCTAAGAGAAAGAAGTGGAAAGTTGGTATTAAAGTAACCACATTCTTATACAGAATGCAAAGTGATTAGATAAAGTCTGAAATCAGAAGAGTTTACTTATTTCCAATGGGAATCTAAAATAATAGTCCTGCTTATATCCCCAACATTTTTTAATAAATGCCTTGAATGAAAAATTAATTCTGCTTTCTACCTGCCCCTTCAAATATGCAAGCACTTGATTTTTCTAATCTTTAGCTACATACTTTCTGATTGCTGAAAAAAACCCTAAGTACAAAAGATCCCAATTATGTGGTTCATAGCTTTTTATTTTGTAAATTGATCACAGAGACACAAATGCATAAAAGTGTATTACTTATTGACGGTAATAACTTAAAAATTCAGGAAGTAATTGATGGCAGATAGTATGTTAAAGAAAGATCTGCTTAGATTTCAGCAAACAGTAGTTATCTTCTGGGAATGAGGCTATATGTGTATTTACCAAGACATAAACCCACAGACATATGTACTCATTCTGCGCATTTGAATATTATAAATTATTTCAAAAACACTACAAACACTCCCCAAAATAACCAAGAGAGATTTCAAGGAGACTTTTCTCTCTTATGTCTAATAGGATGTCTGAGAAGTTTCAAATTATTAGGTAAATTTGTGTACCATCAAAAAATCCCACACTGTTTATTATTTTATAGCTTGTTTAGAATCTTTAAAAAAAAAACAACTGAAAAACACCAGCAACAAAAAAAAGTGCCAAACCCACAAAACCACACCCAAAACCCCACAATCTTTCCTAGGATCCAAATAAATGAGACAACCAGTATCAAACTCACCTTGAACCTTGCAGAATGAAAATGTTATGATCTGGTCTTTTCTATGTAGTTCAATACTAATGATGTGTTAAAGTCAGATTCACCTTGATATTTTTTATTTTTGAAAGTACTTTCATAGTGAGGTCAGGTAACCTTAAAAAGTGTGTCTTATTTATTTTGAACTGTTTGGAATATCAGTGATTCCACTCAGTATTTTATTTTATTCTACTCAGGCACTGACCCTTAAAAGTATACATTTGTGTGTTCATGTATGCATGCTGCAGAATCTTCATGTCTTACCAGTTTGTGTTAGGAGATTCATTCAGTCTACGTTTCTCCACACCTATCCTGACTTCCCCTTTCCCAAATGCAATAAACTCCTTAGATAATTTTGAATTGTGTTTGTTTAATTCCAGGGTATAATGAAGGGAGGAAGTTGTTACCATTGACTGAAGTATCTTCAACCCCACTAGTCCTTATCCAATAGCAATATTCAAAGACTTTACTGAGATATTGAGAATACAGACAAGAGAAAGCTTTAGACAGTTGGCTTACTGTCCATAGTCATTTAGTGGGATGTACATTACTTTCTAACTGACTTGAGAGCTTAAATTTGTTCTCTCATGTTTCATATAATGATATTAGTATTAAAGCTTAAGTAAACTTTTCAAATTTGAGGGCACCCACAGGGTTAGATATAATTTTAAGGTCACTAGCATCCTATTTTCACTTTTCCCTGAACTTTGGCATTAACTTGAGAAAGCAATTTAGACTTAGTTAGCCTTGGTTCACTGCAAAATTACAATACTAATGCCAACCTCTCTTGACCATTCTAAGATTACACAGTTCATATGCAATACGGGGAGACTTCATCATGAATTTCATTATAAAAATGTAAAGTATTATTCAGATATCCCCTTGAACTATCACTGAAGAATAGTTTTCTTAAATACCCTTTAGTATTCACTTGGTAACAAATCTTGATTACACAAAAACTCAATCATAACACCACAATAATATTTCCCTGCAAGCAGAAGAGTTTTTTCTAAGTTCTGTCTCAAAGAAAGTGGCCCCCAACATGACTAGGAATATAAACTGAGGGGAAAAATATAAACAAAGAAAAGACTTGTTTATTTGGGATAAGAAAATCTTCAAACCTCAAAAAGGTTTCAGCAAGTCTAAAAACTATTTTTTCCATATATTTCCGTCTACAAATAAAAACATATACCAATTGGAAATGCTCAGCCAAGATAAAGGCCAGCATACTGGATTTTCCACTGGCAAAGTGCATTAGAAGCACCTTCCACCTTCAGGGGGTCAGAAATGGAAAAAGCAAAGGCATGATTTGGCATTAGTAAGAACAATTTAGAAACTGGGAGCACAAGTTATTCTTTTGAGATTGCCTAAGAGGAAAGGCCATCCTCTGGAATACTGAGGTTTTAATTCAGGCTTTTGAAGTGATCTATTATTTGTTTCTCCCATTCACAACAGCTTTAAATCCATGTCTGGCACCTTATTTTGTTTAAGGTTCAAAAATCTGGTTTGGTAATAACATACAATGTTTGACACTCACAGTTTTGTGACTGTGCAAAGATGAAGCTTTTCATCTTTGAAGTCCTTGCACTGTCACAAAACTATACTGAGACAGTAGAAGGAAAAGGAGACAAAAAAAAAAAGAGGAAAAGAAAAACAAAGAGAAGGAAAACATGGAAAAGAGCACGGAAAGATGGAAACAGATTGGCTGAATAACAAGAGAATGCGGAAGGAAATTTCAAAGCATTAGAGTTAAAAAGAGAGAAAAATATCCCTGTTATCATTGTGGGAACCTGTCAGTCAGAGATCAGAAATGTTTGTTGCTCTGGCAGCCAAAGATTATAACTACAAAAGAGCAAGCATTCAAGTAGGAACTTCAGCACAACAAAATCTAGGGAGATGCTCTATTTGAAACAATCTGTAACATTTAAAGGCTTAGGAAAGTTTGAAAACATGAACAACTAGATTTATGAATAAAGTATGTGAAATTTTATTTCAACTAATATATTACAATGAAAATATATCACTGATTAATTCTTGAACTACATTTTAAAGATTAATATCTTGTTTAGAACTGCAAAGTTTAATTAAATATCCTGATGAGTTTTACTTTACTTTTTAAGTGTTGAGGTAATAAGCCACACTTGTTTTAAAAAGTTAAATGTATAAATAAAACAGACTGGTTGTCCACTGGTTCCATAAAATGAAATAGTCCCCTTTAATGTCTAGAAGAAAGGCTTCAAAGACCAGTATTTCAATTCTTTGAATAGTGACACAGTTGCCATCTGAACAATGAAATACTGAAAGCCAGATTAACTTGTGTAAACTGATTCAGCATCTTCTAACTAGTACAGGGTAAACAAGACCAAAGGGATTAAATCCTTTCCTCATAAAATTCTCTCCTCCTCTACCAACTATGCTTCAAAAAAGAAGTCGTCTACTCCGTAAAGAAAGAGGTCTCTCTATGTACATCTAAATAATCAATGGAGAGTGAAGGCAGTTACACCAAGCTTTTGACAGGGACATCAGCTGGAAAAGACAATAGCATGTCTCAAACAGAAACAATAGCCCAGCTGGGATATATTTTACTCTGTGTTTGGAACAATTTTAGTTAATCAGTACATCTGAGACATCTGTTTAATGAATAGTTGATAGTATATAAATGGAGATTGAGTGGACAGATTGGTCAAATAAATAAGAACTAGAACATCTATAATATTTTGTCCATTTTTGGAAAGATGAGAGTGAAGTTGCTTTTGATCAAACTGTAAATGTAAATTCTCCTAGAGCTTCCTGGAGAAGGCAAAAGAAACTCCTTATGATCCAATCCATCACCCTGTGTTCATAAATACCTATTGAAAAATTAAAATGTTAACTGTTAAAAAACATTCATCAGCAGAAGGTTAATACATTCTCTCATCGATATTTTTCAATTTAATTGTAAACTAAAAGTCTTATTAGGCATATCCAGCAGTAAACTGATAATACCACCTAAATGCTCAACAGATGTCTCTAACTGGAAACATAAAATTTTAATAGTCACTTTCTTCAGTATTTAAAGACTATATTGTTATCAACATATTTTTCATAGAGGAAGTCATGCACTTCTGTCAGTTATATTTATTACACCAAGGAACACTTTATTACAATAATGCAGATGTCTTCATTCCACAAACCCCAATGGTACTTAAAGCTAGGATTTTATTACTTGTGCCTGAGGCCAAACAAAGCTATAAACCTGCTACATTCTAATTCAAATACTGCTGGTGGGGTTTGCATTTTTTTTCCATAAATTACAATACAATGTAATCAAATACATGCAGAAATCGTAGTCATAGAAACAGTCTTTCCAATTCACAAAATTTTAAGACAAATGAGAGAAAACCACCCTGATTTATGAACAATTATTTTTACTCTGGACTAACTTATTTCCCCTCAAAAGGAATATATGTTAATATTATTCCAACAGTATGGGATATTGAATGCCCTTGAAGTGCCTATTCAGAGCTGCTCACACTATTTACCATTATAACAACTATTCTGTTCTAACGAGGTGCACCATCAATTGCATCAGCTCTGTGTTTGGAACAGGCTAACATTGACCAAGTGTTTCATGCAGTAGTGATATATTCAAACATTAAATGCATCACAATTGATGTCTATTGTGATATTGCTTTGTTTAAAATGAGAGCACGTGTAGCACTAGGAAAGCCTCACTAGAAGTACCACAAGAACTGGAAGCTCTCCAGTACATTATGATACTTGAAGCTATAAGAATTTTTAAAAAATAAACAGTAGAATTCAGAGAGTATTACATAAACCACACAATTTTTAATATCTAACAAGACTTTATATTTTTCTTGAAAGTTCTCTTTAACTTGTGTAGTATTTGGTAGCACTCATAAGTTAAAAAATTATAGCTTGCTTTACTAGTGTTTAATTTCTAGAAATATTTTAGCAGTTGTTTTTAATTCACTAGAACATACTTTTGAAAAACCTTATTATTTAATATTATCTTGGTGAGGCATGAGGGGGTTGCAACTAGGTTGGACTTTTCTGCATATTCCACAGACATGTTAAATGGCAGTTTGAGACACATCAGGGCTTTATTCCTGGAGTTCTATAGTGTTATCCTGACTTTTCCACACCTGTCATAGAGATACCAGTTGTTCTTCCTGTAACTTATCAGGATGCCTAGACAGCTTTATAAACTTTCCTTGTCATGTTCACAGTTTCCAACATAATAGAAAAAAGGGGATATGGTTGTTTTGGTGAGGAGGACTTCTCTGACATGTTTTCTGTTACTAAAGCAACTGGGAATGGAAAAAAGAAGGAATGCAGAGGACAAGTGCTCTTCAGAGTGTTTTATGAAGCCAAGTTTTAATGTAGAAAAAGAGAAATCAGATGTCAAGAGAGGTCATAAATTGATGTTTATTCCTGAATACAGAAGTAGGTACCTTTGAGTAAAGTATCAGGCTTGCATGTGCTCTCAGGACAAGTGAACACAGCAAACTTCTAGCACTTAGCTTTTTTTCCAAAACAGGAACTATCCTTCATTCATAAGTTCCAACTTAGTGTTCCTTCAACTTTAAAATACAGGCTACAATAGAATCAGTACCTATTAATAAGAAACATCATACAACCCAAGATAATTAATTTCCAAACACTAAACATACCCTCAAAAGAGAATTTGACTTAGATTCAGCATATTACAAGGAAAAAAGAGAACAGAGTATGTGCCACCTGTCACTTAGAAGTTGTGCCAACTCTCTGGAGACAAATGTGCAGCAATTCTACACATACACAGAAATGCTTAAAGTTACAGAACAAAACCTGACAAGTCCCAAGAAATAAAATGCATACCTATGTGCAAAAATTCCCTTCTCCAGCTCTCCAAAGTAGGTTCAATGAGTTCACACAGCACAGCAGGGTCAGAGTAAGCAACAAAGTGGTTTTCTTTAAAGCATACAAGAAGGCATAGAATCTGTAATTCAGACTAGACAGAGAAAACCATTCCACAGCATACTCTTAAGTATTAATCCTTGCCAGATCATCTGTTTCTCTGGAGCACAAGTCTCATGTGCCCAGGTTAATTTCTGAGAGAAACCAGAGCACAGGTAGTTATGAGTTAGCCATTCCTAGCTTTTATTTCTGCACTGAGATGAAAATCAGCTAATTCTACTAACCCCAGAGCTGAGGAGTTTGGTCATCAATCCCACAGTTCAGTAAATGAATAGAAACTTCAGCTTAATCTTGATTTCTAAATTCTCCTTCAGGCATGGAACAGGTGCCAAGTAAATGATGTTACACGCAGTATGTTAGGGATGCTCTAACAACTTATTATAGAATAGGAAGGTAAAGAATAATCTTCCTGTGTTCTACTCTTGCCTTGGCAAGGCCCAGCAGCTAACAAATATTCCTGGATTTTGGCCCTATGGCTTCTCATGCTAGTAAGGCTGATAAGATTGCTAGTAAGGCTGATAAGATTGCTAGTAGACCCTTTTGATCACTCTGACAGTATTGTTCTTTGTGTCTTATGATTTCCTCTTATATTTCCTTATTGTTCACCACCACCAGTACTGTGTATAAGGACACCAGGGATTATTTTCAGAACTGAAGATAATTAGGCAGTCGTTTAATTCCCATTTTATTTTTCTTAGCTATAAGTGCACCCAACTCCATATGTGTTTTCCAGCATGTTCATTATTTTGTGCCATCATTATACCAAGATATTTCTTTGAGTAAAAATTGCTTTTAGGTAATATTCCCTCATATACAATGAGATTTTTATGAACATATCTCTAGTTCTAAACCTAATATAGGTAGACTAAGTTATAATTCAGGAAGAGAAACTTATGTCCTTAAGAAAAGGAAAGAGTTTATAAAATTAACACTGACTTTCTAGAATTTGAAAACCGTTCTAATTATGCCAAACATTTTGAAAACATCAAAACTGTTGTTTTGGTTAAAAAACACCAAACATAAAGAAGAGAAATGCCTTGTCCATTCACTTTTTAATTATTTGAAAAACAATTTCTGATTAAATATAAAAAATTAAAAAGCATTTGGAAAAAATTGAAGCAGGCAGAGTACAGTAAATCACCTTTCTAAGACTATAATTATTGTAAGTACTTGCATAGGAAACTATCATTACAAATATCATAATTCTCACTTTCCCCTGCTTCTAACAGCAGTATGCAGAACAATTTCATAAAAAAAGCCACACAGTAATAACATTCTCATAACAATTTCAAGTCTATTCAAGTTTTTTGTTTGTTGGGGTTTTTCAGTTTTATTTTTTTAATATAAATCTTTTTTTTTTTTTCTACTGACTCTCAAGGAGTCATTTATTCAGACTTATAACCTTTTGTCTGACTTTTTTATTGGGCCTTCCCCACAGCTTGGTTATTTAACTATTCACAGCTGCAATCTATCTAGCTGAGTGCAGCATTAACTCATTACTGGCCAGCAATGCAGAGCAGTTTGTCACAAATGTACACAAATGTATATTATCATCTTTGATAGTGTTCTGGAGCATTTAAGTACCTTAGTAACAAAAACAGGTATTATGTATTCCTGACTGGGCTGTGAATGCCTTTGAAATATAAGAACTGTATTACCCACAGTAATCGATCAAGTGAAAAAATATTGCAGCTGCTGACAACACCTGTTTGCTATTCAACCTTTTGGATTTGACGGTGGCACATTTTGAGGATATACTGAACTGCAGCTAACAAGTAGAAGCACATCACTACAACCAAATTCAACAATGTAGTCAAATGTAACAACAATAGAAATTACTGCATATTTCCAGATATTGTTAAAAATTACATTTATACTGCTTTTTGACAATAGGTGTTAAATAACTTATGTTCTTACCATTTGTTGCATTATGACATGCACTACCCCTATGTGTGCTATCTTTTAGCTGTCTTGGGGTTTTCCTCTTTAGAAAGAACTATATATTTCACAGCTGAAGAAGTTTACACTGGCATCCTGGCATGGAATAAAGGGAGCACCAATCTCATCTGGAAATTTGGACTGGAATACTAGCTGTTACCTCTTCCATAAGAAATAGTGTGCCCTGTTGTTTTAATATTCAGTTGAAATCCTGTGTAGCTCATGCAGGCTCTGCAGAAAGATTACGTACATTTAAATTAATGTAGAGATTTGGGTATTTAAGAGCCAAAAGAAGCAGTTATCTGTATCTATATATCTGCATTTTGATTTTCAGTATTGCCCAAAGCCCTGCAAAAACAGAGAATCTATAACCACACAAATACACACCAAAACTTTTCTGAGAATCCTTACCGATAACAAGAACAGAACAATATTGAAGAACTTTCTTTCTGTTCTCTGCACTGTATCTCATCTGTATGATACGCAATATATGAGATTAAATGAAGTCAAGCAATCAGAAAGGACAATGTCCTCTTTCACTATGTTAACCATCAGGTTTGGAATTTCCAAGGGCCCTGCTTTTTTTCTTGTAAGATTTTCTTTCTAGGAACTTCCTCTGACAGTGCATGGCCCAACCTTTGGCTGCCATAGCTTAAGAAAGAGTGAACCACATTTCTTTTCTAGGGTATGTTCTCAGGCACAACTGAATTTCCAAATACAAACAAGAGTAAAGTCAACAACAGATCAAAACTAGTTCTCCAAACTAACCATGCTCCACAGACAATTTTTGCTGTCTCTGCCTAATCCAAAATACCATTCAAAACACAACAAAGGACACAACAAATTTCAGTTTCTCTCCTGAAATTTACCTCTGAGGAGGCTCTGCATGACTTGAGTCTCATTTAATTCACACCAGCTGACTGCCACAAATGAGTAAGAGAGTCCGACCCTCAGCCTCCTGTCCCCATGGCACAATTCTTCCTGCTACAGTTCTGCTTCATATAATTATCAATGTAGGTTACCTCTGACAGGTAAAATTTTTCACTGTCTAGTATTAGTTTAGAATGTCATCATAAAAAAAAAACACCAAACAACAAACCACTCTCTTACCAATATTCCACATATTATCCTAAACATAGGAGTTAACTGCAGAAACCACTTCCACCATTACCACCAATCAGCATATCAGGCATGAGAATTCATGTGACAGATTAAATTTGCATCAAGGCATACTCAATTTTATGTTCTGTTGTGGATTGTTTTGCCACTTTGGGCTTTTTCTTAAAAAGCTGTTTAGCAGCAAAATATAAAAATAATTAAAACAAACAACCCCTTCATGACTGTTGTAGATATTACTTTTAAAAGGATCCTTGCACAGAGATGCAATTCTTTCATTTAAGATGTTTTAGCAATGATAACATGGAACTCAAGCATCCTTGAGTTATAAAGGCTCCAGCAGTCTGCAGAGCTACTAGCTCCACATTACCTGTATGGATTTACTTCAGAGAATTTCACAGGGTAAAATAGTTTCAGCTGAGATTTCCTCCTAGCTCCTAGTTTTCCCCCAAGTCACCCCCAAACAGCACAACAAGCAATATCAGTCTGTGATACAGTTATGGTTTTAAAATAATGCAGTTCCTTTAGGCAAGGAATGTATCACAGACTTTGGTCAAAGTGGTCTTGGCATTTGATTTATAAAGCTACACTGACTAGCTTGAGACTTTCTTTGAGAGTAAAAACATCCTGAGAGAGTAAAACTTTGCCCTTTTGAATTTATGAAACTGAATACCAGGAAGGAAAGATCTTAGACTTTTCATTATTGTTATTTAGGAATATAACTGGGATCAAAATAGACACAGGTGCCTGCAGGGTTGTTAATTCAATAAGCTACATCATTCTTTTGGCACGTCTCTTAATAGGAAGGTAGGAAAGAAACTTTAAAAGAAAACCAAATTCCAAAGAAAGACAGAGCCATATGGAAAAGGAATCTTTGAAATAATTCTCAATCTTTTCAAGCCAATGCTCAATTCAAAGATTTCTCTTTTGGCCCCCTTTTGCCAATGATCTAGACAGTGAAGAGTTTAAAAAGAGAATAAAATTATGTTTGAAGATTTTTCTATGCAAAAATGTGCCTATTTATGAAAAGAGAGACTTTTCCAGAAGCTTGAAAATCCACGGGTTTATCCTGCTCGTAAATTGATGTTGACAAACTCAGCATTAACAAGCTCAGGTTCATTTTCTCTGGTTTCAGCAGGCCCTTGAGAATGGAGTTAGGTAGAATCACTGGCCAGTGGCGTCTGAGGAGGTGGAGCTGCCATTAGGACAAGATGTTTAACAGATGTTACAGAGAAGTTGTAACTCGGCAATGGTATCTATGTCTCAAAAGGCCTCAGGTCATCCATTAGTTAAGAGAGATATACCCTTGCTAGAAGGCAAAACCTATCCCCTCACTGCATGACACAGTAAAAATTCAAGTCCTTAAAAAGCATCAGGTTTTGCTTCTTACTCTTTAACCTGCTGGAGCAGTAGGCAGCTGACCTATGTACCAGCAGATCTGAAATCAGTACTTGTATTGAAGAGAAGTCTTTATTCCAGCCCATGGAAACTCTTTTAGCAACTTCTTTTCATTTTACAAATAGGATTTAGAAGGCTACTTTTCTTCTTCTGAGAGAATTCTGATACCTTTTGGGTTCAAAGTGACATCTCTTGTCTTAGAAAAGGTTAGCATATTTCTTGCAAGAGTTCTCTCTTCCACAGCTTTGTGGTTCATACTATTCTTTGCAGAATGTGAGTAAAAAGCCGATAGTAAATTATCTTGTTTCTTTTACTTTAATATATCATCCAATAAGTAAAATGAAGCTCCTTAGACTGACTGAGGTATGAGATTACACAGTTCTGGAATAATTTCCAGAGAGGTTAATTATGAACCTTGCACATAGTGAATGCAGTCAAGAAATGCAGTCAAAATAATGGTACAATTTTCTCCTTCTCTTACTATACAAAAAGTGATTTCCTGTGTATCTATTTACTAATTATAAACAGCAAGTTGTCACACTCATGTTTTTGTGTTCAGCTTCTGACAGTAAAGTCTCAGCTAAAACAAAGCTGATTCTGAGCCAGTGTAAGCCAATGTAACCACTCTGTGCAGACTGAAACACCCTGACTTAGTTTCATTAAAATGGTTACTGAGTCCTTGCTGTGAAATCTGATATATCTATGGACTTAGAGGATTAGTAGACACCACAGTGCCATAGATATGTCATAAACTGGCTTATTGATTCTGGGAACTGGACTCCCGAGACCCTGGGTGCAAGAAAGTCATCTCTGTAGTACACCCAGAAATCTAGATCATCTTGGGGGGTCTTGGGTCCTCCCTAAAGAGAATAGGAGTTTGGGGTCCCCTTGTCAACTTAGGTTCAACATTTTCAGAATACAGATTTCACTTACTCCCAAATACACTTTTTCTAAACTTTTCTAAACTTCATTGTTGAACACATTTCAATTCCCTTTGGAAATGCTTTAACTACAAGTAAAATATTTTTTTCAGAATTCTTGGAAAAAAAGGCACTCTAAGTATCAATATTGTTTCATTCTTCATAATTATAAAATATTTTTCATTTTCTGTCAAAAGAATTCACAAGTTATCTGACTTTTACTCATCTAGGAGAAGTGAATTGCACTTTCTTACTGTTGAAATATGCTAGCAGGGTTTGTTTTGTTTGTTTTGTTCTTTTTTCTCTTGTTGTGATAAAAGTATTTTTTTCCCCATTGGATGGGATCAATCCAGATCTCCCATAGACACTTTACTGTTAATTAAAATTACAAAATACCCCTTCTTTGGAGCTGTGTTTAAAGAGAAGACACTTTCTCCATAGGTACTGTCTCCAAAGCCTCCCTAAAGTACTGGGTCAATACAAGTCATCAGCACCAAGATAACTGAGAATTCCTAGCTGCTCATAGATTTAATATCACTACTTCAAGTGTGTGATCTGGAATACATTAGTCAGCACTACTTTCCGTGTAGCTGTGGGATTCCTCTCTATCCTGCTTTCCCAATGGACAAACAATGATATGCAGCCGCTACACATTTTAATTGCCACCATAAACCATCCTTTGTTGTCCACACAGGTGCAGTCCAGCTCTAATCCAAGAGAAGTCTTTTTTGTCTCTCAAAGCCCTAATGATTTGGGGAATTCTTGCTGTTTATTGTGTATTCCTGAGCAGTATTCCACAAGGACTACTTAATGTGTGCCATTGAGATGTATGACCTTTAAAGAGATTCCTGGCAAAACGTCTTCTTGGAAATTATCCCATTTGGAAAAAACTTTATCTTGTGACACAAATCTCTATTTTAGACCTTATCAGGAATCAGAACTTCCTAATTTGTATAGTCCAGCATTGTAGAAAAATGTGCTTCATGATATTTTACAGAATGGATTATGAAGTCACAAGGGCTCAGTAATGGAGTCCTTTATGGTACCATACATACAGAAGTCCTCTACAATGTCAGGATACCACAGTGATTCTGATAAAATTTAATAAATGTAAAACTGAAATCTGAATACAGATTCAGATTTCTGGATATTTGTTTATTCAGACTCTATAACATTTCAGCTAGAAACTTCATTTTACTGAGAGCAATTGAAGTGGATTATGTCATGTACAGTGGAGAAACTATTACTTTTGGAGCTTTAAGGGCACATGTTTTCCATGGCTTTAGCTTGTTCTTGCATATCTCTGGAGCCAACTGACTGCACTTGTGGTACTTGATCTATTTTTCTATACTTTCTCAGCCAGCAGAAATAAATCTCCCCACGGTTTCAGCATTCCAAGCAAACTAGAGCCCAAATTTAAAGATGAGAATGCCCTGAAAACCTTTTTAGACCTAAATCCCAACAGGCAGGAATTTGCATACTAGTCAAGCAACAACAGTTTTAATCCCAGCACTGCCACCTACTGAAGAGATCATTATAATAATGTTCTTTCTGAAAGATGCACTTTAATACATAGACAAATTATTATCTCAGGAATTAGGTTACTGGATAAATGGAGTTCCTAACTCAATAAGCTATACTATACAGTCTGGCAAGATGATCAAATGACCTTAAAATATATATAAATCCAATTACAGGAATGGTGACATTTCAGCAGTAGTGAGCAGAAAAATACCAACTCACTGTGCCTAGGCCTGACTTTCTCCAATTAAAGGCAAATAAATCCCATCTGAACTGAATAATAACAGAATCAAATGCTGTTTCAAGTTAGTAAGACTTGATATTAATCAATTAATTGCCTAAAATGGCACCCAAAATTTTTAAATTTGATTTAATAATCAATGTTCCAAACTCTGCAGGGATGAATGCAAATTGTAGCCGAACAATACTCCATGAGGAAAAATAATTCCCATTTCCTTGAATAAGAAAATCTAAACAGTAACTTATGAATGAATAAAGCTTGATCACTCATGGACAGCTTCACCCCTCGTGTACCTGTCAGTTCCACATATTTTAATGACCAATAACTCACCATAAACACCTTCTTCCCTTGCTGCATCAGGTTAGGCAACCCCCCAGATAAAAGTACTGGATGAGTTAATGATACCCAACATTTCCAAAACTTCTTCTTAAGGAAATAAGCTGCAATTTCCAGTGAAAAAGTATGGGTAGTTAAGTGCTGGCAACAGAGGTGGGGAAAGTGGTTTGTTCTGTGTGGGTTGAAACAAGCATTATACAGAAAACACCTGAGATTATTTTGGTATTTTTCCTAAACCCAGGAGTGTGGCAGGGCACTGAGGGGGCTGATGGCTCCCAGGACCTGGAGGACTCCAGGACTGGGGGGTTCCCATGTGATTCACCAGGTGCAGGCAGACAGCAGAAAGCAGGAGCAGCTTTAGTCCCAGGCATAAAACACCTCCCTGGGGACAGGAGCATTGACCTGCAGGTAGGCCTGGCTGGCAGGGTCCATGGCCAGGCAGGGTGAGGCTGTGGGCAGCTGGAGACCAGCCTGGCTGTGGCACTGCTGGGGCAGGAGCTGATGGCCCTGGGGCTGAGAGGGGCTCCTGAGCCATGGGCAGGAGGAGGAGGTCCCGATGGATGGGCAGGGACAGGCAGTGCTGGCAGTGACTCAGTGCCATGGCAGGATGTTGGGATGGCTTCTAGTAAGCCATCTTCCTTTGGAAGTGTGTATATTCACTGTTTGCTGATCACCAGATTCACAATTGTAAAGCTACAGCTAAAAAGTTGTAACCCCCCCAAAACACTATGAAATTGTTTATAGATCCATTCTTTCAAAACTTCCTCCCCACCTCAAAGTGAATATTGATATATTCCAACTAAATCTGCAGCAGAAAAAAGTATAAACTCAAAATATGCATCATTTATTTTTCCATTGTTTTAAGTCAGCCTTTGGAAGACTTGCAGCTAGCCAGAGGGATTGCTGTCTTTGGCCAGGTCTGGACAAGCTGTAGCACAGAATGACCATCTCTTGAGAAGAGCGGTGTCTTACAAGGAGGTGCAGAGTACACCAGAGAAAAAGAAGAGGAAAGGAGCAGGCTAGCTGGCCCTGAACAGGTAATATGACATCTTTTGATGGGTCAGGGAAAGAAACTTGTTCTTAGGAAGCAATGTTCACTTGCCACTGATATTGTTAGAAGGGAATTGCTCATGCTGGCTATATTTTCAAGAGTTGGTAGGACTGGTGAGTCATTTGCAGAGAATGAGAGGAACTAACATAAATGGAAAGGCTGTCAGAAAAAAAAACAAGTGGGTACAAGAGCCTTTGACATAAATAGAAGCAAAAAAAGAAAAATAAGGAAGTGTTCAGAATTCTGTCCGATCCATGCGTTTTTGAGATAAACTCACAAAACTTCACATCATTCACCTTTATTTTCCGAATTTATTTTTTTTCCAACTTAGAAACTATCTGTAAAAAGCTATGTCCTTTTTGCCATGGGTCTCCACTGTCACATCAGACTGTGACATCTCTGTGATTCTCCTGTCTTACCAGGTAGTTTTTTTATTGTATGATTTCGCATTTTCTTTCCCTCTCTTTCTCTATACCTACTTCTTATTGCAATCTAACCAGGTGCAATACAGGCCCTGAAACCCCATTTGTTTTTTCACTCTGAATTTCTTTTTTTTCTCTTTTTCTACATTTTGTTACAACTTTTGCCCCAAGCATCTCATTCTGTTAATCCTTCTTTTCCACTTTGGACAAAATTCTGGTCTCTGACTCTTGTTCCACTATTTCAAGACCTGTACCACATTTTTCATCTAATTTCTCTCCCCCATGCCCTATTTATTATTAGACTAAATCATTTTCAACCCTAACAGCACCTTCCAAAAGGATCCCTGCTTTCATTCAATTCTGTTCTCTTGCCTCCCATGTTCTCCAATTTGTCATTTCATATCACTTCTGCTCTCTTCTGTCATATGGTTATTCCCATTTCTTCACAATTGCCTGACTTTAAGGTGCTAGAAAGATTCATGCTGGTAAAAATATCAGTGAAGAAAGCACATCATTGTTTCTATTGTCAGATTCGTTGGTGCTGAAGCATCGAGATACTGTCCAAATGTCACAGAGTATAATCATAAATTTTCTTTCCACTCAACAAGCCTCAAAGAATGAGTACTTGGTATGCCAGTACCATATCCCTATCTATTCACCTATTACTTGTTTCTAAGCAGATTTCAAGTGCATTCTGGATCCAGGATTTTGCAGAAATACAGCAAAGGCTCAGCCAGCCCCCAGATTATAAACCTTTGGTATGTACCCATGTCAGTACCAATAGCCATAGAAAAACAAAGTGTATCAAGAGGGAGTGACCCTAAAATGTTTGAGTGGTATCTCCTCCATATTCCCAGTGAATGGGAAAGGCTCAGGTAGAATCAAAAGTACACTGTGTACCAATACCTGCCTCTGTGGCTCATATCCCACGCAGGGTTTGTGTGCCTATGACCACTGGACCATCTCTTAGGAATAAGGAATGGTTGTATCCATCTGATTAAATGGGATGAGAGCATTTTTGCTAACAAGCTTGTTTAAAAAATGACAGAGCCTTTATACATGATTTTTGAAGATGAAGACCAAACCCCAGGAGAAGTGGCATAATAGGGAGAAAGGATTCTGGGAGACAGCGCAATAAAAACGTTCTTCCATGTTCCCTAAAAGGCATCACTACTAAAACATATCCAAAGTGCCTAGACACAAATTTCTCCAGCATGAGGAAAAAACCACAATAGAGAAAAAAAAAAAAAACAAAGCAGATGAATTAGAAGTTGTGAGCACTTGCAGAGCAACAGAAGCATGGTGGGTCAGCTCACATTGGTGGGGCAGTGCAGTGGATGGGAACAGGTCCTTTAAGAAGCACAAGTTGGAAATGACAGAAAGACAAACAGTTCTATTTAAAATATCAGCTTGAATGTATGGAGCTCTGCCATGAAATGGTTCGCAAACAAGTTGAGGGTTTACAGATCGGGATCAAAGGGAGGCTAGTGAGGAAGCTGTTGTGATGGGTTTCTGCAACAAGACCCCCTGATCAAGGCGTAAAATAAGATGCAGTCTTCTTTAGCTGACTGAAAGCAGCCTTGCAATCAGGAAGAAGATTAAAAATATTGATTTGACATGAAATTAGGAATTCTAAAACTCTGTTGCAATTGAAACTGGCAGGGAATGTGACTGGCAAAAATAAAAACCTATATTAAGTATACTCATGGGAAAACTAGAGGGGTCTTGTGATAAGGGTTTGCAGTGTTCAAAGCTTTGTTTGCCAAGGCCTTTTACTGATAAGGTATGCCCTTTGGCTTTTCAGGAGAGCCTGGAAGACTGAGGTACTGCCTGTGGTAGGAAAAGATTAGCTAATGATCAGTCAAGTGAATAAATTAGTTTTACAACAATTCACGAGATCACATGAAATACATCTGATGTTGGTGAGGAAGCTAAGCCAAAATCACCTTTCAAAACCTGAGTGATCCAGAGAGGACCTTTGTGACTAGAGAATGGAAAATGTCACATCATCAATCAAAGAGCAAGAAAGAGAATTTTGAACATTAGGGGCTGGTCAGCCTCACTGCAGTCTCCTGGAAGATTATGGAGAAATCTGCATAAGGAAGTCATTCATAGATACGTGAATGATAAGATGACTGGGAAAAACCACAACGGATTTAAAAAGGTAAAATCACACCTAACTGATTGACCTCTCTGATAAATGAATTGCTGGTCAGGGCATGTTATTTGCCCTGACTTTCTTGTGATTTTTGCATGGTTTCCAGTCATATCCTTGTAGCCAACCTAAAGAGATATGAACTGGATGCATAGACTACGAGATGCTTGTAAAACTGATTGGACTACAAGATGCATGAAAAACAGATTGGATTGCAAGAATCCAAGGGTAATGGGTTGCAGTTTGAAATTCACTTGACAGAAGGTTACTAGAGGCTTTCCTCACAGGCAAGTACCAGCGCTGTTACCACTTCATATCTTCACTAGCTACCTGGATGACAAACAAAACACACTGTCATCAAGTCCGTGGATGAAATCAAAAGCAGAAGAAGATAACAACAGGGCTGTTGTTCAGTGAGGCTTTAACTGACTGGGACTGACAGACAAAGGTCAACAAAAATTAATAGAAATTTCTAAACCTGGAATGAAATAGCCACATGCAGTAGTATTGTCTGGGGCTCACTCCATAGAAATGTTTTGCAGAAAAAAGAGAAATAAAAAAAGACATGCTGGGGTAAAAAGGTTGAACACCAGTCAACAGTGCAGCTTTGCAGCAGTAAATGTTTATTGAATAGTGGGATGTATTAGGAAGAACACAGCCAGCAGATCGCAATCCTCTATATTTGACATTTGTGACCACATATAGAGTCTCTTGACCAGTTTTGATTTCCCAGTACAGGAAAAGCAGTGACACTGGGAAACAAGTCTAATAGATGCACATCAAGATAGACCCTAGGGAGATTTTTTTAATAGGCCATTAAATCTATTCTATTGTGCAGTTATGTATAGCTGGGTGCTTCTTTTCCAGTCCAGATCCATTCACCAGATTAACTGCTTACAAGAAAGCATACACTGATTTGTAATCTTTTTTCCAGCATTAGAGTACTCTTGAGATACTGAATCTGTACTTGGCCATGCCACTTAAATTTTGTCTGAACACTTTAAGCCTTATGTGGTGGGTTGACCTTGGCTGGATGCCAGGTGCCCACTAAGAGGCTCTATCATTCTTCCTTCTCAGATGGTCAGGGGAGAGAAAATGAGATGGAAAAAAACCTTGTAGGTTGAGATAAGGCCATTTACAAAAGCAAAAGCAAAAGGCTCTGTGTGGACTAGCAAACAAAAAAAAACAGCAAAGATTTCATTCTCTACTTCCCATCAGCAAGCGATGTCCAGTCACCTCCCAGGAACAGGGCTTCAGCATGCCTAGTAGTTACTCTGGAAGGCCAATGTTGCAAATAACAAATTCCACTTTATTCCTCCTCCTTTTTTTTTTTTTTTTCACTTTTATATCTGAGATGATTTCATATGCTTTGGAATATACCTTTTGCCAGTTTGGGTCAGCTGCCCTGGTTATGTCCCATCCCAAGATATTGTCCAACCCCAGCCTTCTGCTGGTGGGGCAGAATGTTGGACAGAAAGTGCTGATGCTGTGCCAGGGCTGTTCAGCAGCAGCCAAAACAGTGGTGTGTTATGAACACCTTTCTAGATGCCAATGCAAAGCATAGCATTGTGAGTGCTGCTCTGGTGAAAATGAACTCTCAGACAGACCCAATTTTCAGGAAATCTGGTAATCAGTGGTATAGTAAGAAAACCAGCCACTTATGGGTTTAACATGTTAAAGTGGAAATTAACTTTCAATTATTTAGTTCATACATAACCTATGAAGCTCTGAAAAACATTAGTGCACACATAAAAAGCAAGTAACAAGCAAATGCCTTAGAGAGATTGGGGACATGGAGGCAAATAAGCAAGGCTCTTTTCACTCTCAGTAGAAACTGGATCATGCTTTTTAGTGCATGTGGATTCCATTTTTGTTTTCAGGAGGTAAACTACCTCTTGACTGAGGGTAAGGAAAATATACAAAAATTTTTATAAAATGTTTATCTAACTTTTTATAACATGTCCAGTCATCTGAATTATACTAACTGCAATCTGATCTAATGACTTTCACAGCTCTGTAAAGATAACTTTGTAAATTTTTCTCAGGAATACCTTAGACATTTGTTATATAATGCATCATTCCATGCTTGAGAGGAATACACTGTGTAATATACCTGCATTGAGCCACTGTCCTTAATAAACATCTCGGTACAATCACTAATTGCATGGGCATCTCTAATCCCACCTAAACTGCATACGTATTTTCATGTAATTTTTTTACTTGCATCAAAGTTAGAACTCTGGGACAGTGTTTTGCATACAAATGTCTGTCATAGCTATGGTTCCCACACGTACATGTGTCCCTGTATGCTTTTGATGTTTGTATTTGTGCAAAGCATAATTAGCAACTCTTCTGCTTTTTTAGGAGGGTTTCTTCCCTTCCTACAGACTGTTCTTTGTCACAAGGTGTTCGTGTTAAAGGATCACACAGCTACTTGAAAATCTCATTTGTTATATTTAACTAATGCCCTAACACCTATACAAGAAGGTCTATATTTTTCAAACAGGCTGTAAAAGAGAAGATTCCAAATAACCCTGGATTTTTTTAAAAAGGAGAGGTACCAAGTCACTTGGCTGCACAAATCATTCTCTCAGAATGACTGAATGGGATCAAAACATCAACCAAAAATCACAGATCCATATACATATCTCCCACTATTTATTTATTTATAGTTATATATTTCCTCAATCCTATTGGGTTCTCCTATTCAAGAGCTCTGGCTGCAGAACAGAGAGATTAGATAATTTGTTAGCAGTCAGCTAAAGCTGTCATCATTTTGTATGAACAAGTTTTTAGACAGTTGGAAAAGCATTATTTTAAGAAATACTGAAAAAATTCAACATCAAAAGTCTTTCAAATATGTATGAAAGGGTAACAGAGGGCAAGAAAAGAGAAATTAACATGTCTTAGGGAGGCAAGTGTAGTGGGAATTTCTTTTCTCTACTGAGTATTTTTAGCACAGTTCATCTGGTATAAGGAAACAATAGAGCCATTGCAAAGAAGCAGAATAGTGGGTGCTTTCCTTACCCAGGTAAAATAATTAGGTAAAGCTGGATTTACTTGACAGTCAGGGTTAAAGGACAGTTTCATCTAGAGAGACTGTAAGTTATTATAAGAACACATAAATCTACAGAAAATTTCAGATAGGGAAGAAGCCAGCTGTTAGAAGGTCTAGCTGTATCCATTTAAACTCCATGCTAAAATAGTCCCAGTCATACTATTACAAACAGGGCTGACAAAACTCTGCTATGGGTAACAGTAAATAAGAACTTGAAAGATTCTTTTTAAAATTATTTCTTCCACATTTTCACTGTCACAAAAGTCTTTAGGAGCAACATATGTTCTGTGCTAAGTTATACCTCCTAGTGAAAAAAGTTGGAAAACCCTTTATCCATTATCCACTGTGTCTATATTCTTAGTTCTGATATGTGACAATAGAATGCGTCTCTTTAGAGGAAAATGAACTCAATAAAAATTAAGCCAGCATCTAAGGATTACTGTTGCTAAACTAAGTATAGGGACATGTTTGCTTTCAGTTATAAGTATCAGAAGTTTCCCATCTTGTATAAATAAGACAAACAACCTCCAGCTCTGGTCTCCCTGTATATCTTTTTGAAGCAATTCCTACACAGCACTATAGTTTTGCTCATCACAAAAGCTTTCTGGAGAACTAGAGGTAATTAAGGCTTTTATTAATAACTCTATGCTCCACTTTACCCTAATATTACCTGAACCGTGGCAGCCCTCAACACTGAAATGTATACTGCTATTTTCTACTACTCTGTGTAGTCTCAGATGTAAGCAAAGATAAACAGTTTTAGGTACAGAATGACAAAAAATAAAAATTAATTTGTTGTGGCAATGTTTCAGAGAAAGGAAGGTCAAACCATACACAAAAATCCCAGCTCTCTCAGTCCATTCCTAGCTAAAAATGGGTTTTTCACACATGTGTATATATCTATGTATGTGCACTTTTGTGTACACTCACACACTGAGAACTAAAAGCATTTCAATGAATTAGTTTCAATTAATTTAACTGGATCAGCAGAAATGAGGATGTCTCATGATAACTACTAATTACTAATTGATGAACTTAGGTTTTGATTGAATGTATAGTGTTGAATATATCAAGATGCTGAGCAAGAGTCTTTTAAGACAGCTGATCTCAAAAAACAATTTAAATTATATTTTATATTCCCATAATAAAAATAACACTTCATTATTACAACAGAAGTACTATCAGTCAGAAAGATTAGTTTAAAAACTTAACTTTGATATTTTCTGAGTTTTGGAGCATTTGTCATCAAGACCTGAATTTCTGTTGATGCAGACCTGGTTGTTTGTCGGTTTTTTTTTTTTTTTGGTGCAGAATTCATACTCATTATTTGCTTCTCCATGTTTTGCTATGCCATTATTTATACCATCTGTCGTATGTGATCTGCAGGGAACCAGCAAGTTAGGCAACTTTATTTTGCTGATGAATAGCAGAGATGATTCACTAAATAGGTTAAGCAATATGATTTAAGAAGCAGGATATTTTAGATATACTTGGTATGTAAAGTGTATTTTCATTATGACACTCAAATAGCATAAAGTACAATTAGTGGTCTTTAGATTTTATTGGTAATAGCAAATAAGAAAAAATAGATCATTATTATGTTGGATAAGACTGTAAACATGACTTGTTTGGAGATCGATTTAAAACATGCAATCAAAATATATTTGTAGACTTTTACTTATCAGAAATATGATTAGTATTGAAATACCTTAACACCCAAGAATAGTTGTGTTAACTAAGGGTTTGTACTGATTACTGTCACTGATTTTTAAATAAACATAATAGTAGATCATGACCAAATCCAAACCATACAATTCAAGCTCAACGCTACTGATGTTTTTCATAAGCTCCTCTCACTTGTTATTTGAAACAGTAGACATTCTGGTATACTAATAAGGTGCAGATACCTTGATATATATTTTTATTAGAGGTGTAACATGTACAACAGCAGCACTGTAGATTGCAACAGAAATTGTGATGTGAGAACAATTAAAGGAGCTTACCACCACATTAAGAGTAGGCTTATACAAAGTAATTTATGTAAATAAATTGGTTGGGTAACATTCAGACTTGGTGTAAATTTAAGGTTAAGAGGCACTCAAAGTCCACTCACAAGAGGAATGGACTTTACTGAAGTGAGTGAAACAAGCAAGATCAGCTTCTTAGCTGAAATAACAACATATTTATTTCACTATGGAACACTTGAATTTTACTGATACTTGATTATGTAAAATAGTTGATCTAAATGCTTGTCTATCATCTGCCTAGCCACCTAGTCTGTGTCTAGCTACAATTGCAATGGATATCAAAACTTCTCAGGAAAAACTCCAATGTGATCTAATTAACAGGTGGCCAGGAATCATAAAGTTCTGTTTTAAGCATTCTGACAGGTGAAATCATGTCAAATAAAAGAAGCTGTTCCACTAAGAAAATGTGTATTTTACAATGAATCATAATTTATCACCGTGGTTAAAAATGGGCATGACTCCTCATCATACATAATCCTGCAACAGTTGTTCAAGACAGTGAGTGGTTCCAAATCTAGAAACTATGCAGTGACTCAAAGACATTCCCTGACCTTTCAACAATATATTAAAAGAGGGGAATTGATTGTATTTCTTTAGTTATGTATAACTGCTTATGACAAGTCATTACCCACGAAAATGAAGTATATTAATGACAATGATTTTTGAGTGCTCATTATCACTAGAAAGTTATCCTGGATCGAAGCAGACTATTAATCATAAGAGCTATTTTTAAACAATGCTACCTGTGACTCTGCCTATTCCAGAAACCAATGTCACATTAGAAGGACATGAAACCACTATCAGCTATTTCTGAATAACTCTATCAGTAAACAAGCCCTTTTAGCCTACCTTCTACTTTGACAGATTGTCCAAGAAACAAATTTGGTCAATAAAAACAAAATGTTCTTTCTAAAAGTTAAAAAAGTTGCAGCCGACAAACACAATGAAACTTCTAAACAACTCCTCGGCTTCATGTCCTGTCTCTCTCCTCCTCCCACAGATCCAGCTTGCAAGATGCTGACCAGTAATGAGGTACACCGCACATCCATCACACCCACTGTCTCAGGGGGAGGTGAGAGCACACAGGCTCTCTGGCACGACGGTGTGCAAACTATGGGTATAAAACTCAGGAAGGCAACCATATATATGAGGAGAATTTATGGTTCCTAATACAGCTCCTGGCTTCTACCCTGCAGTAAGTAGGCTGAAGGAGTACTAAAACACCAATAACATCTGGGTACAGATTGTTCCCTGGAAGGGAAGCAGTCAAACAGACAGTGGTTTCAAAGGAATATGTTATGACTGTTGCACAGCAGTTTATGAGAAAGCTTGAAAGTTGTTGGAAGGAGTCTTGTGCTATTGCTCCCACAGGAACCAGAGTCATTATGGGGCCACTGGCCTGCTTCCCTACTGTGTGTTTTACACTTCCTGACTCTCGTGGTGCCCCTCAACATTAAATTTACACCAATTCTGAATGTTACCCAATCAATTTATTTCTATAAATTAATTTCTATAAGCCTACTCTTGATGTCCTGGGAGGCTCCTTTAATTGTCCTCACTTCATATCTCCCACAATCTACAATGCTGCTGTTGTGCATTTTTCCCCTCAAACATAAAATATATCATGATACCCACATCTTATGAGTACATAAAAATTTCTGCCATTTCCAATAGCAAGTACATTGCACATTCTCAAACCCAGATGAAAATTAAAAGGGAAAAGGTAATAAATATTGCAAGGTACATAAAAGAAAAAGAAAGATCATGATGGCAATTAGTGTACTGTAAAAATTTACTCCACATTTTCCATTTATTTCAACTATTTATATAAGAGTCCTAAATCTATAGCTTAGCATGAAGGACACAAGAGTAGCAGAGGGAAAGTGGCATTATATGAGATACCGTCTTTAAATTCAGAAGATTGATTATCATATAAACATATTTATACAAGAAGCATGGTCAAAATTACTGAGTTTGAAGTGAGATATTCAGATGATGCATCTTCAATGGCCTAAGAAACTTCCGAGGATAGTTCCAAGGAAAACATTGTCATTGGCTTCATTTAGCTAAGGAGAGCCAGAACTAAGACGTCATTGCCTTGTTCAAGCCAAACGAATTGAAATAAATGGGAAAAGTGAATGTGATTATGGTAGGCAGAATTTTAAAAGAAACCAGAGTAATTCTTATTTTAAATTATTTTGACTATTTTTATTTTAAATTAAAAATATAGCAGAAACTAAAAACTTGGGACTTTGAACCCACCTCAGTTTGTTTCCTTGAGTGACATGATTGAGTTGTAAACACAAAAGGTAGTTTTACAATCTCTACCACTAAGACAACTATAGTTATTGTATTTTAATAGAAAAAGGTTGCTGCTGACTCAGGTTTTATTTCATGTACTTCAATTTAGCCCTGTGATATTTTGCAACTAGAAACATTGCAGTCATGCCAAAGCACAAAGGGGAACTAGAAAATATAACCCATTAAAAAATCCAACAACCTGAAACCAATTAATTCAGTAACTGGCAAAGTGAAATAGCAAAGTAAACAAACCACATCAATGGTGAAAATGGACAAAAATATTAAGTATTAAATTGGCTTATGTTTTAGTCATCTGAGGTATATAAGCAACACAGATAAGGTTTTTTTAAGAATATACGACTTTAATTTTGTCCCTTTAATGATAAATTTACAATGAAAATGACATGTCCACCATAATTTTGAAATACAATGTAGTTACCACCGATTTCCTGCAAATGCCTTTGTGTTATATTTGCTTGTGGCAGAAAAGTAAATTTGACAAAAATAAATTCTTTTGCACATCCACCCTTGGGGGATTACTAAGAAACTGAAATATTTAAAATTAAATAAATGAAGATTAAAATTCTATGAAATAAACATTCCTTCTGGATCTCCTCTGGCAACATTTTCCTCAGCATACTTTCTAGTACACCACTCTTAAAACAAAAACCAAAAAAACAACCAAACCAAAAAAACAAACTTAAAAAATTGAAGAAACAAGATCTGTTTATTGAGAATGAGGCAAAAGGATACAATTGACATTGGCCTGATATTTTACCTCTTGTTGATTGGGATAATAGTTTTCCCAACGTTCAATATCGATGTCAGTCCACCCCTAGAACTGTGAGACCGTTTGTGTTGGGAAGAGCACACGCTGCTAATATATGCATGGCACATGTGCCAACTTCTGGAGCATTTGTTGATCCTCTGAGGCCCCTCTCCCTCTGAGGCCCCTCTCCCCAAGGCTGTCAAAGATGCTTTGTGCCCACTCCTTCGATGCTTGCCATGGACAGCTCAAGTGGAGATGGTTTTATTCAATTTGGAAGAGGAAGAGTTTGCTCTGCCATCTCTCTGTGCTCCCACAGTGTGTACTCAAGCATTAGTGGACAAATACATCAAATAAATATCAGATAAAAGCACCCAAAAATATGGTAATGCAAAGAAAAGATGTATTTTAGGGTATGGTCAGAGAAGATACTGAAAGCCTCCACTGTTGCTTCTAGAAATGTCAGGACAATTCAGAAATGTCAGTTCCTTTACCGATTTCCAGATTGTAATTGAAGGATCAGGTAGCTCTCTTGCTCTTTCTCTCTCTTTCTCTCTCTCTACATAGGTCTATAAAGATCAGCTGGAAAGTGCAGACAGAATTGTTCACTGTTTAGCTTTACTTAGAGCTACAGGGTATATATGTGCTTTGTTTTGTCTTATTGATCAATCTAGCTTACATTTTTAGCACACACAAACAAAAATCAGGAAAAATAAAAAGTTGATGAAAAACACGAACAACACAAATAAGGTTCCAATCGTGCAAATTTTGCTTCACTGGATAAAGCACTTCTTGACACAGTAATGTCCAGAATCCCCCTCCCCCAGAAAAATACAGGACTGAGACTGAAGCCATTCTTTTTTTTTTCTTTTTTTTTCTTTTCTTTTTTTTTTTTTTTTCTTTTTTCCTTAAGGCTATACAACACAAATAAATAAAGCATGGAAAGAACACCCCATTGGGCTGAACACTCCATTCTTCTGGCTCTGGAGTGAGCCTTTGACAAAACAATTCTGTGGTCCGAGTTATTTGTTTCATTGGGACAACAACAAGAGAAAGAAAAAGAGGAAAAAATGAAAGAGAGGAAAAAATAAAAAGAATAAGAAAGTCAATGATCCCAACAATAAAATCCAAGATTGACTTTACAATCACAGGTACAAATTGCTCAGGTCGATAATTTCATTTCTCCTAAAGATCACTGTTGTCTAAAACTAATTAGAGGCGCAGGTTCCAAGGAATTGTCAATATTCAAAGCAAATGTTGAAGTTTCGAAGGTTATCATTCTTCTACTGTGACAGTCTGACGGGGTGACTGAAAATATTGTCATGTGCTGCCAAGTTCAGGGTGTCATTAACAATTGAATCCTTGCTCTGGCTCACGGATCTGTCTCCTATTTGGCCTTCCTTTATAATGGAAAGACTAAGAAGCCAGAAAAGGTTGAATATTTCCACCCTCCCATGAGGTTACCCCTTTCCAGTTTGAGATGCACTTTGTCTTCTCGTTCCATGAGGAGCAAGACCCCATTGCTGGCTGCTTCTCTGGTGACGTCCTGATCCCCTGCAAAAGCTGAAATCACTGGGTAGCCGTTTTGCATTAAACTTACCTAAAAAGTGCAAAGAGACAGAATCTGAGTTTTCGCAATACTCTCAATGATTTTTTTGCCCTGTGCACATCACTAAACTTTTGTACAGGTTAGAATCTAGGTTGAATTAAGCTAAGGCAATAGGCAATGTGTGATTTCTGACACGTATACAGACCCCTTTAAAAATAAACCACAGTCCCATTCTTCAGCTACTGGGTTTTTTTATATATATGAGTCTAGAAATGGGCATTTGGAGAAGGAAAAAAAGAAAGAGAAGGAAAGGAAAGACAGCATCTTCTTTATATTAGAACCCACCTGGATGGTTTGTCTGTTATAGACCTTGACCACGTGGAAACTGAAACTATATATCCCTTTTCTTGGTGCTACAAATATACTGGAAGCAAGATCAAAATGGTTGCCAATATTAACTAATACCTGGAATGTAAATAAATGAAACAGAACAAAGAAAAGGAGAGAGAGAGAGAGAGAGAAATCAGAGAAATCAGACTCCACCTTAGAAAAGTATCAGCAAAAATCTGACATGAGCTCAATGGCCAACATAAAGCGTAGTCAAAATGGCATATGCAGCACAATTAAAAGTGCATGGCAAAGGAATGGAGTCAAGTTGCAGAGGCATTTAAAAGGCATCAAGTTAATAACGCAATTTAGTTACGCAGAAATGATCTCCAAAGCCTGTTAGATGAAGTGCAAATGTCCACACTGAGCTGTCAATAAAGCAAAGGCGGTAGAAGGGGGAGGGGGAGGAGTGTGAAATGGAGTGAAGGAGGGAGGGGAAAAAAGGTAGGAAAAAATATCAAAAGTCATCAGCTCATAATGAAAATGTATGTTTTTCAGCTAGCACTACTGAAATCAGAGCTGGCGTCAAGTTTAATAGGATATAGAACTAAAACTGCACTGCAGAGAGGGACAAAGTAGGAAAGCGGATGCTCAGCAACAGCAATATCTGGCAGCTCATGTCTCTGTCCCTTTGGAGGGCTGTGCCACTTGGCCCACACGCTCCTCAGGAGGCTGGGGTGGGCCCGCTCCTGCTTCCCGGCACTAACCTCAATTTGTCATATATTTCAATGCCTATTTGAAACAAAACTAAACAAAAAGAGAGGAAGAGTTGACCCCTCCCGCAGATGTGCAAAGCCTCGTTCGGCAACGGCAGCCGCAGCCCGCCGATCGCGCCGATCTAACAGTGACCTGGCCTCGGCTCATCCGCTCTCGCCTTGTTCAGGCTCCTGTAACGAGGAGCAGGATTTGGCTCCACAGGCACGGGAGGCGGGGAGAGAAGAACCTGCGGTTTGCTGGCGATGCCGTCCGGCGAGCGGGTGTGCCCGAGCCGGCTGCTCCGCCGTGCCCACCCCCGGGGCACACCCGTCACGCTCGGTTTGCGGGCTAAAACTGTGCTTTAATGAAGAAAAAAATACAAGGCAGGAGAAAACAAAAACACCACCGCCCCCCGCCCCCAAAATCCCAAGCCTTTCCTCCCAAACAGTCAAAGTCTATAGTTTCCAAAAAAAAGGAACAAAAAAATAATTTAAAAAATCCTTTTTGTGGGAGCATCGAGAAAATGCCTTCAAACTCCTAGGAACTGCGCATTGCCGAGTAAAGCATCTAAAATAGCAACCTGGGGTTTTGATTTTTGCTGTTTTGGTTTTTTTCCTCTACTGATCTGATTTTATGAGCTCTTGTATGCGACAAATAGCTGTGAAAACTCATTAGGAGGGACAGGTAGACAGATAAATGACAGCCAGACAGACAGGTAAAAAACTAAACAAACAACCCAAAAACCAACCAACCAAACAAGCCCAGAGAAAACAGTCTGGTATGCTAATTTTGGCTGACTCTGCAATACAACTTCAGGAGTCAGAAGGGATAGGAAGAAAGGAAATGACACCGCAAAAATAAAGTGGATGAACGGGGTATGGTCTCCGGGAGGCAAGCGGAGTGACGAGGCAGGAGCAGGGGCAGGACAACCAGGCCGGGCTGTTCGTTGTCCTGCCCGGCTTATGCCGTGCGGGATAACACCACTCCGATACAGCCCACCGGGGACACCGTTTGCCTCGTCTGATAGCGCGGGAAACACCCTCTTCTTCCTCATCCCTCCCTCCCTGTGACAGATGCTGTAACATTGCCAAATGCGCTCCGAACAGGCAGATCCGGCGTCCCCTCGTCGGTCAGTCTCTGAATTTGCACCGAAGGAGGGATGCGCACCCTTCCCCCCGGTCGTTCCTGGCTGGCCGAGGCAATCCTTGGCTGCAAGGCGCCCCTGCACGCGTCCGAGGCACAGTTTCCCGTTAAAGCCCTTTGTGCTAGCGGCTGTGACCGCACAAGAAGCCAGCGTGTTGACCCCCGGTACCACCCTAGGAAAGCCCCGCAGCTACCTAAAAGAACTTCCTCAAGTCTTTCTGGGGACTTGGGACGTAAAGTTGCTATTCAGCGGGTGGGACGGGATTAAAAGATGGAACGGGAACCAGAAGGACACAGAACTCGTGCAGCCACGGGGAGGCAGGGGCGGGGGATGTCCGCGCAGGGCGCGGGGACAGGGGTAGAGAAGGCGAAGCTGGCGGCGGCTGACCTGGTCGAAGTAGATGGTCATGGTGCGGTTGCTCATCTCGGAGGGCTCGTGGTTGGTGCTGCGAGTGGCCGAGAAGGCCACCTTGGCGCTGCCCGAGCGCACCGAGATCCCCAGGGAGGAGGTGATGGCGCCATCCGCTGAAGGGCTGGAGTCGCAAACCACCAGGCACTTCCCCTCCAGGACGATGGGCTCCGTGTCGTTCTGCGCCCGCACCGGGCACCCGGCGGGCAGCAGCAGCAGCAGCAGCGGCAGCGCCGNCTCCTCTGCGCGGGGCGAAGGAGCCTTCTCAGAGGGCGGGCGGCACGCAGCAGCCTGCCAAGGGGAAAGGCGGCGGTGAAGCACACAGCGGGCAGGCGGGAGCCGGCACCGCGCCGCCCGGCGGGCTGCCCCTCCCCGCCCCCGGCGCCCCGGCGAGTACAACAGGTCTGGGAGACACCTGGCTGCCCCCTCTTTCTCCGGTTCCCCAGCAGCCTGGGGTCCCGCAGCCCCTGCCGTACTCCGAGAGGGGAGGAGGGGGCACCGCGGCAGGTTGCATCCCCAAACCCCCGGTGGAGCATCCTGCAGGCGCCTTCGGCAGTCCCTTTCCCGCCCCACGACCAATGGGGGCTCCAAAACCCGGCTTCACTTCTTCCCACATCCCCACTTTTTACTACATCTGCGAGCCTGGTTTGTAGCCGTCTCCTAGTAGTGCCCCCGACACTACGGAAGGAGATTTTATTCTTGTTATAAGTAACGCACCTTCTCTCCCCTCGATGGAGCTGCCCCGCTACCTGCAGAGCTCGCGGGCGGCCGGGGCGCCCCGAGCCCCGCTCTCCCGCCCCGGCGCTCTCCTGGCCGGGCTCGGGAAGCCGCCGCCGCCGCCCTTCTCCCCGCCCGGGGGCTGCTGCGCTCGGGCACTGATTTGTACTTCCCAATCTTCTGTGCCCCAGGCCAGCCTGCCACCACTGCTGGCCGACCCCGGCGACTCCCTAAACTCGCCCAGATATACCCCAGTTCTCACTCCGGCATGCACACATATCGCAGGAGTCAAAGCCTCACCCGGCTACTCCCTTGGAAGTTGCTTCTCAGTTTTTGCCTTTCACCAGAACACCCGGAGATCTCGCTCCTGGGAGATCGCCCCTACACTTCCCCAGAGGCATCTCTACCGCTGCCCTAACCCCCCATTTTTCCTATCATTTAAAATGATATTTTTCAAAAAAAAAAACCAAAAAACAAAAAACAGCCGGCGGGGAGGAGAACGGCCTTTTTACCTGGGAGGTCCATGACGGGAGAGGAGGACTGGCTAGGTAGCTCGTCCGTGAACTTGTATAGCTTAGCGAAAATGAGCCGAGATTGCGCTAGCAGAAAGAAAAGGAAACAGGAGTCGCCTCTTTCTCTCCCGCCCATTGCCAATAATCAACCCCCTCCCGCCAGCCGCTACCACCACCATCCCACTTCCTCCCTCCTCCCCTCTTCTCCGGCACACACGCGCACACACACACACACGCACAGGCACCCAGCAGGGATTCAGACACCGGCACCGGAGCGGAGCGTGGCCACAGCACCGCCGGCGATCCCGCACCCCAGTCCTTGTCCCGGCCAGGCACCCCCGCGCCCTGGAGCCGCACCCCGACACATAGCGAGGAGCCGCGACAAGCCGCGATGTTCCCACTGGGACGGCCTCTCCGGTGTCACCGGAGGCAGGGAAGAGCCGTGCCGCCTCGCCCCCCCCTCCCCTTATTTCTACTTGAACCCGTCGTGTTAAGACGCCCCTCCAACATGCCACCGACACGTCAGGGCTCACCGGACGCCGCTGCGGCCGAACCACGCAGTATCACTCACTGGGAGCTCTTTGGAATTCACAGACTTTAATTCTGACAATAATCGATAAAAAGGACATGTTGTTTGGGACATTTCGTGCCGTGAGGCTGCGCCCCGCACACCTCAAAGTTCCACTCCCACGTTCGCACCCACACACCTCGGCGCCCAAAGCTCGGCGGCGGCTCCCCCTTTACTAAAATCTTTCTTCCCCAGGGCGTCCGAGCTTCCCGGCCCGTTCCCAGACCCGCTCCCGAATCGGGACCNCCTGCAGGGCCTGGGTGCGCTGGGCTGTTGGGTCGCTCCTGCCTTGCAGTGCGGAAGCGATGATGTCTGTCACGGTCGAGGTTATCATCGGATGTTGCCGGTTGCAAATGTTTAATGCTCATCAGCTCGTGGGGCTGTTGCTGAGAGGTTATCAGCAATGCGGGAGGGGGTAAGGCAGAGCTCTGGCAGTGTAGTTTTGAGAAACACCATTGCATTTTGATGCATTGCAAATGGGATTTCTCATTGTATGTGGCGTTTTCCTAGAGATCCTGGAACTTAGACTTCAACATCTGAAAGGAACTTATCAGAAAACTGTGTATACATCTAAGTGGTAGCTCCTGATATAGAGAAAATTTGCAGGTGTATGTCAACAGTAAAATTATAATCTCTTCTATGAATGAGCACTCCTCTGTTTCAATCTTCTGCTTTAAGCAGAAGCAAGGAACCCCTGAGGGTGTCTGCCTGGTGATTTGCACCGAGAAATTAATCATGCCCTGAAATTACAGCTAAGCAGTGTGCAGGGAATTCCTAACCTATAGCTCCTTATTTCAAATGAGAAATTTATGCTAAGCCTGAAATACTCATGTTTAATAGTCTTTTTTTCTGAGTTCAAGCACGGAGGGATGAGAGTAGAAAGCTGAAAAGTGTAGTGCATTAAAATGATCTGAAATCAGAGCAGGAACAAGTCTGGCTGTAAGGCAGCACCTATTCTGAAAGGCAGTGAAAGGGACCACAGAAATTCCTTCAGAAGGTATTGACACTCAATCTTACATGTGTCTGGTACACTAGGGAGCTGCTATTATTTCTCTTTAGATCACACTACTCATTGATTATGACTGTGTTGTATTAACAAGGAGTGAAAGCAGAGCCAAAGGATTTGTACCTTGTTCTGTATGACTTAGAACATAAGGCCCAGTGTTGTGGGAATGATGGCATGTTATCAGTTCTGCCTACAACTTTCAAGGAAGATGAGCAAAATGACTAAAGGGAACTGAAAGCCATTAAATCCAATATGCACCCACAGGAAAAAAAAAAGAGATCAAATTGTGCCTTTTTTAGTACAAGAAACGAATCCCACATGTACAGAAATTCCTGTCTTCTTAAATAGGTAACTAGTAAAAGACCTGTAAGTAAAAATCAGTGCAGTATGAATGGAGAGAAGGGGAATAACAATAGAATATTTACTTCTAATAAAATATTGAATTATATGTCATTTATAGTGTTTAGTAGAAAATGGTTCTGTGTATTACTTCTAATTAAATATTGTCTTTAATGGAATAAAACTGCAGCCTTCATGGAGTTATGTAGCTGGTGGATTTACTTACACATCTTGCTTTTTTTTTTGTTAGTTGGAAGGCTGAAAATACTGAATTTGAAATTATTAATGTGGGAAAATGCACCTCAGTTATGAAGTGACTTCAGAAAGTGTAGCTTCTAAAGTAGAATAGCAGGTAAGTTATTGGTTAAGTTCTCTTTCTTGAGTTCAAAAAGTTGNCTTCAGGACTGGACTTGCTCCCCGACCCGCTCCCGAACCGAAAGCGTTCTCAAGCCCGCTCCAGTCCCAGGGCTCGCTCCGAGCCCCGCTCCCGGTCCCTCTCCCGGCCCCGCTCCCGCTTTCCCCGCGGCTCCGCTCCAAGCGCGGTCGCGGGGCGCCACCTGGCGGCGTCGCGGGGCGGGCTCGGGGCCGCCGGGGCTGCGAGGGGCGGGGGGAGCAGGGAGGGTCCCACCCCGGTAGGGGAGGCAGGGAGGGAAAATCCCAAAGGGTAGAACGTTCGGCTGAAGGACTGAGCGGCTGCCCCCCCCCGCCGCCCGCCGGGCCTGGGGGGGCCGGGNATAGTCTTTTTTTCTGAGTTCAAGCACGGAGGGATGAGAGTAGAAAGCTGAAAAGTGTAGTGCATTAAAATGATCTGAAATCAGAGCAGGAACAAGTCTGGCTGTAAGGCAGCACCTATTCTGAAAGGCAGTGAAAGGGACCACAGAAATTCCTTCAGAAGGTATTGACACTCAATCTTACATGTGTCTGGTACACTAGGGAGCTGCTATTATTTCTCTTTAGATCACACTACTCATTGATTATGACTGTGTTGTATTAACAAGGAGTGAAAGCAGAGCCAAAGGATTTGTACCTTGTTCTGTATGACTTAGAACATAAGGCCCAGTGTTGTGGGAATGATGGCATGTTATCAGTTCTGCCTACAACTTTCAAGGAAGATGAGCAAAATGACTAAAGGGAACTGAAAGCCATTAAATCCAATATGCACCCACAGGAAAAAAAAAAGAGATCAAATTGTGCCTTTTTTAGTACAAGAAACGAATCCCACATGTACAGAAATTCCTGTCTTCTTAAATAGGTAACTAGTAAAAGACCTGTAAGTAAAAATCAGTGCAGTATGAATGGAGAGAAGGGGAATAACAATAGAATATTTACTTCTAATAAAATATTGAATTATATGTCATTTATAGTGTTTAGTAGAAAATGGTTCTGTGTATTACTTCTAATTAAATATTGTCTTTAATGGAATAAAACTGCAGCCTTCATGGAGTTATGTAGCTGGTGGATTTACTTACACATCTTGCTTTTTTTTTTGTTAGTTGGAAGGCTGAAAATACTGAATTTGAAATTATTAATGTGGGAAAATGCACCTCAGTTATGAAGTGACTTCAGAAAGTGTAGCTTCTAAAGTAGAATAGCAGGTAAGTTATTGGTTAAGTTCTCTTTCTTGAGTTCAAAAAGTTGGTTGTAATTGGAAATGTGTGTAATCAAGCTCATGTCATTTTCATCACTTTACCAAGAATACAAACATTTCTGCCAGGGACATGTTGAACTTGATGGCGTGGAAGTTGCACAAGAAATAAAACTGCTCATTTCTTTGGAACCTTTCCTAAGATAGCCCTCACCTTGAACTCATTTAATCCAACAGCTTCAAGGGGAAAAGCCTTTTGTCTTGTCTACTAAATCAAGCTATCAACAGAAAGGTATTTTGATCAGTAGCTTCCAAGTGTTTTCCATGCATTATTTACAATAATGCCAAACAAAATAGGACACTCCTTTCCAAAAGAAATTCTGTATGTTTTCTTCTGAAATTATTACACAGATATTTGCATGTATTATATCATTGTTACATATACAAAAACAGAGAAAGAGGAAATGTTCATTTGATATGAAACATTCTTTTGTCTACCTGTAATATTAGAACAAGTTTGTAGCAGGGACACAAAAACTCTTCCATGATCAACCAAGGTGACAATTTCTGAGTCTTCATTTATTAAATAGGTTACCATTTAAATGGCTAAACTGTGTCTGCATGGATCACTTGGCCTTTAAAAAACAATTTTACTGTAAATTGTAACAAATGGGAATTAACAAATCTGATTATTTTTTCTTGCAAACATTGCTTTGAAACATAATCTGATGGTAGAGAAATTGCAGTCTTCTGTACCCACCCCGTGATGACCTCCATATTAACCACAAGTTGCTGGCAAACCAGGTGAGGTATATCCACCCTCTGTGAGAGCAGTCCATGTGCTAAATTCAGCTATCAGCATGACTAAAAGAACATTTTGTAAATTCAAATCAGTGTTTAATTCTCTATTCTATCGGGACTCCAGGGCTTATTACCTTATAGCTGCCAGCTATGGCTGGGAATATATGACTCTCTGTTGATAACATGCACAACATTCTCAAATATAAGCACTATAGAAAAAAATTACATAATTAATTAGAATTCATTCACAGAGATACTTAAATTTCATTTCTAGTCCTTGAGTCTTAGTGTCTCATACATCAATCAAGGCAGTTGGTTTTTTTCCCTGCATAAGAAAATTCACCATAAAATTTTATCAGGTGACAGTTCCCAAGTGCAAAGGTTTTCCCTTCATTCGAAGGTGAGGAAGGACTATAGATACAGGAATTTACCCATTTTCATAAAGAGCATCATGTCTGATAGAATTTCAGAAATATCTGCATAAGATTTTACACACTAAAAGAAGTAAGTGTAAGATCTCAAGAACACTTGGTTCATATAAAAATATCAGAACAACCCTAACATCATGTTCTGACTCTGTCATCAGCCTCTCTGACCAGCAAGTCATTCAGGTTTGCTTGGGAAAATTTTGAGATGATGTCATATCATTAAAAAAATGGTGCAAATGACAGGATTTTTTTCCCTAAATATATATCAATCAGAAATGTTCAGACAATGTGCATCAGTCACCAATGTGTTCTGCAGGTTCAACACTTATGCTCAGTTTTCAGGGTTTGGTGCATCCTCAGAACAAACAATTTACAATGATGTGGAGCAGCTCTGCTATTCTCTGGATTCCTTCTTCACAAAGCTTTTAAGTAGATAAATGATGACAGCAACCTAGTGTGCCTTCCAAAGACTGCACATTTTTTGTCTAAAAAAGAAAAGGCATTTGTGAGAGATGTTTACAGCAACAACAGCCAGGCATTGGGCTTATAAATAAACCCCCCATATTTTAAAAAAATGTAACTCTTAGCTAACAGAAGTAAAGACCTGATGTAGTCTCTTTCACCTGCAAAAATGTCTGTGGCCACCCAATATCCCCCTCTCTGAGCCTCTCAAATGAGTTCAGAGACTGAGGAGTTTACATGAAATTTATAATGAAAACATTGCTATAAACATACTACGATCACAAGTTTCATTACAGGAGATCCCTTAGGGTTCATAGCCAATATATATAAACTTCAAAGAAGTTAATTTATGTTGGATAATAGATATCTACATGCATCTATCTATCTTACAGTATCTTACACATATTACCTAACTATATATATATATATATA
>VZTZ01016971.1:0-27653 GCA_013400955.1 Drymodes brunneopygia
TTATTAATATATTGTTAAGACACGGGGACATGTTCAAGTGTACTGGTCATGTGTGTTCTTGGAGCTTTAAAAGACATGCACTCTCCAGTGAAGTATCATCAGCTTTCAGAATGATGCAGCATATTAGTGAATGATGTCCTTGACTGTCTTTTGCATTAGCAGTATGATTCTACTTCTCATAATTTAAAATATTCTCACACATATATTAACTACCAGTTAAAAAAGTGTTGTGTGAGGTGTCAATTTGTTCCCATTGATTTCAGTATCCCATTGACAGTGTCCATAAGCAAGATGACATAGTTGGTGTTTTATCTTCTCCGTTGTTATTGGCAGTCTTTGATTTTGACAGGCAACTGTATGTGTTCTTTAGCATATTTTCCAGTTTTAATACACCAGAGATAGTACCCGGTCTTTCTTTTGAACCTCAAGATATTTTAACCTTCCTATAAGACCTGATCAAGGTATTAGAGATTGTTAAGTTTTGATAACAATAGCTCCTTCCAGTTCCTCGTCCAGCTCCTTCCATTTATTCCTGTTCCTTCAATAGCTCCTTCCAGTTAATTGCTGTTTTCCTTTTGAGCCTGTCCTGCTTCTAGAATGCAAGTGCCTGAATGGGGCAGATCCCAAGAGGGAACAGTACTGGCTTCCACAGTAGCTGTGACTGTGTCTTGTGAGCTCTGAGCATGGCCAAAACTTGCTCATACTTTTCTCTGTAGACTTGTCCTAAGATACTTTGAGTATTTTCATGTCTCGGTGGTGATTACTACCTCCAAAGGTTACTTTCTGTTACAGAGATGGTCTAGGTGGGGAACAGAATTTACTTACGCTACTGCCTTTCAAACACAGAATATTTTACTGGGACACAGGATAAAGCAGAAATGCACTGATCTTCATTTATAAATCTGGAAGCCTAATAGGCAGACTTTAAATAAAAATTGGTTCCTTGATGTGGCTGCCAGAAAGCAAATAATATTGAGAGACCGGTTCTTCAATTGCCATTTATTAATTCAGCTCAGGTATTAGAGGTTGCTAACCATCTGTACGACAATCCATTAGTGACATATTTTGATCTCTGACTTGTGTTAGACATTGTTAATCCCACAAGTAGATCTGTCCTTTTGGGTCTTCAACTGCCAGCAGATGCATTGTCAGCTGAAGAAAAATAATAGTAATAATGTAGCAGGGAATAATAGATGCTTTTCTTCAAATATTTTTAATGTGAAACACATGAGACATATATCTGTTATAGAAAAGGTAGAAATTATGATGCTCAGAAATCAAGGAAGATGGTTGAGGATATAGCTGTTCCAGGTTAGTGGATTTTGGGAGGACTTCCATCATGTCGTAAGTATAGTAAATAGTCTTCAATAACTCTTGTAGGATCTTGAATTGAAATGTATTGTCTCCTCTAGCAAAAGCACAGAAGAAATAAAGGTACCATTTTTCTGGTTAGAACTTAAAATCACTGGAGTGTAAGGCGCAAATACTGCCACAGGCCTTCTCAAATGAGCCTCTGATTAGATGAAATGGGGAGTTTTTGTAGAAAAAAGTTGTCATTTTTTTTAAATTGTCCAAAACAAATATTAGAAATGTGTTGTTACCTGACACAGTAAGACGAGAACCAGGAATATATCTACTCGCATATTGTAACAGGTTATTGGAAATTATTACAGCCGGTGTTACGGATGTCAAAAGAAGCTAAAGGTTTGTAATGCAAATTGGAGACAGATAGCTTTCTGTCATCCTAAGACCAGATGTGAAGTTTTATTGAACGAAGTGTAGTACTGATGGTGGACTTCTCAGAGGCAATCCCTCATAACATGCGAGAGCATTATGGGCGCCGTGCTGAGACCACAGAACGTGTTAGAAGTAGGAGGATTAGATTAAGCTGATATATATACTTGGTAAGATGCTGTTAAGCCTTTAGAAGTCTTTAACATAAATTTGACTATTCCTTTCTTATTCTCATTCAAATGTGCATTAATATAAACATGTCAGGATGATTTGCTATACCGTGAGTTGACTAGATTATACTTCCGTATAGGAATGATGAATGTTTATAAGTCATCACATTATGATTTCACAAGCCTTGTTCACAAGATGTATGCAAAATATTTTTGAATATTTATTTGGGAATAGAAAAGGTTCTACATTCACCAGACACCATATTACACAATCCCTTTTTAATACTAAAGGAAAAATGGACTGGGAGTATAAAAAGGCAAAAGACAACAGGAATTGACCGTCTGGTGGGAACATTAAAATGAATATATAATTAGTTTTTTAAGTGACTCTGCTCTGTAAATGTGTAGGTTCGAAAGGCCCTTGGTTCTTACATGTTTATCAAGTTTCAAAGACACTATTTTTTTAAAAATCTAATATGGGCTGAGTATAATTCAGCTCAACTGTAAAAAAATCTTACTTGTAATGGGACTTTTTTTTCTGTTGCAAAAGAAGCCCTGCTGGTTAGGCACTCAGAGTCCTTGCAAGGACAGAGTAACACCCTGACACGTGTACAGCATGCAGCTTTGAAACTAAAGATTTTCCATCTGGTAAGATTTAAAGTATTCTATTTGATAAAACATGGCATTATCAACACATTTTCCAGATGTTTTCCAAAACCCAGAGTTTCCAGTACAGAGAGAATGCATTATGTAGGGTAAATCTGAGACAGGAGGAAGAACATCAACTGAAGATACCAAGATGCATTTTTGCAATAACACGTCTGTGTGCATTGAAGTTTAATATTTTTTTTACCAATGTACTTTAAATTCACACTGGAAATTTATTTCAACTTAACTTTCTTGATGGATATGCCATTATACAATGGGAAAAAATTTCCCATGGGGAAAACTGGAATCTTAAGCTCCACACATTTGTATGTAGGTCTACGCATTCTCATGTGAGTGATTGGTATTTACTCAGCAGTTGTGGAGAACTACTCACGTGAGTAGAAACTGAACAGTCATTAAGAACTCTTCACTGAGTAACAATGAAGCAGGTAAATAAATCCTTTTGAAATCAAATTGCAGTCACTAGCTCAAGCTTTGCAGGCACTAACTAATGAAGTATCTGTTGTGACTAACATATATAATTTGGCTGAATAAAAATATTTTTAAATGTCATGATGCTGTCTGAAATAGACTGTAAAACTTAGGCTTGGTTTTCTACTGAATTCTATTAATTTATTCACAATGGAAAATGTGAGAAGAAATGTGAACCTGATAGAGGAAAATTTCACTTTAATTTCTTGGGTTTCCTTTTTAAGAAAATATAATTTCCAGGTATATTAGTACTTTGGGAAATTAATCAGCTTATAATATACAGAAGCAATTAGAAAATACTGATTCATGAGTATGTTTGAAATTACATGTTTGAAGTGACATTTTAAAAGGATAAAAGTAACTAAAATTGGTCTTGAGCCACAGAGGTGGCAATCTTGCTATTGCTACCCAAACTAGTCAAGAGATCTGATTTATTAAATGGCTGTTAAAATGCTGACATTTTAAACTTTTTCTGTTTTTTTCAAGGTTGTGCTGTTGTTGTATCTGCTGCAAGTCAATGTATACATATTTTTAGCAGAAATCTCTTATGAAACTATGGGAAAGGATTTTTTGTTTGCTATCCAAGACATAGGGAATTGTTTTAAGAGTAATGTTGTCTCTCGACTGAATTTGGATAGAAAAGTGCTTTATGCCTGTGAGGCAGCTGAAAGTATATTAGATCCTACTTTAGGGCAGTGGCCTTCTGGCCTTTAGGATGGGAAATTCATTTTTTAAGTGCACAGATACTAGATTGAGGAACATTCTGCCCCTCAGTGCCAAGGCCAGGGAACAGAGCCAGAACTCACTCTTGTTCAGAGTAGACAACATGTGACTTCTAAAGGTTATGGATTGCACAGTCGTACATAAAAATCTTGAATAAAGCTTTAAATGGAAATAAGTTGTTTAACTCTTTGACCCAAGATTGATTAGAATATACTCCTTATATCCTTGATACAGAACACTAGCAATATATTGGTAAGGTTGTTTTAAAGATACGGTGTACAACTTCATGTGTCTTTCAAAATTTCTGCCACTAAAATCCAAGTTACACTTATAGGTTACTTTATGCATCCATGTTTTCACATTATTTTGAAGTGCTCCTGAGCTTCTCCCTAAATGAATTATTTTTATAGACTTTAATTTTCCTGTTGAAAATTTACATCCTCTCTACAGGTGACCTGTAGGACAGAATGGCCCTGTCAGAAAACAGACCTTTTGTTGAAGTCATAGTTTATAAAAGAAGAATTTCCAAAGTTTTCTAACATGTTGAAAATGGATTTGCTTTTCTCACCTATACAGTTTGGAAGGTGCTAGACACCAGTGAACCAGGCAGTGGCTTTGCAGCTTAATGGTAGTTAATATGTTATCTCAATAAATATTGGAATTTATTGAATCTGTTAAGCAGTAGGATATACAATCAAAGTAGAATAGATGTATAGAAACTTATGGAATGAGAACTCAGTCTATTCTGTAATGGGTCAGAAGGGGTAATTTGATAATTAGTTCTACAAGGAATCAGAACAAATTAATACCCTTCTAGAAAAATAGTGTCTTCTAGACAGATCTAAGTGTACATGGTCTGTCCATAACAGTTTGTAAAGCTACAAAAGGGAATAAAGTACAAACACCTTACTACAACAACAAAATTAATTTTGAGAAATTTTGTTTAGTGCTGTGTTGACAGGGAGCAGCTATAAAAGCATGACATCAGCAACCATTGCCAAATTTGTATTGTTTGGTGTTTAATATTTGAGGAATATATGACCTGTCTAGCTATCCAGAAACCACTTATAATAAACTCACTTTTTAAGGACACATCACAGATTACAATTATGTTTACAATTACATAGGAAAGTTTTTCTCTGAGACTGTTTCAACATGCCAACATTTTAGTACCAATTCTATGATTCTAAATCTGTAAATATTTAAAGAACTTTGATTTCTAAAGAACTTTTCATCATTTGTATAGATCCATCTCTATATTACTTTTTATTTACAAGCGAAGGAAAAAAACCTTGATGCTGTTTGGATGAGTGAAATTACATCTGACTAGGAAGTCCACTGAGCTTAAGACAAATGTAGGCTCAAAATGAGCTGGGCATAATATCATAGCTGCATCCCTTGTTATTATTTATTCTAGATATTTATTTATGACCACTGCTTGAAACAGAATACTGCAGTAGATGGACCTTTAGCATGACTAGCTTGTGTTTTCTATTTCTTCTACTTTAATACCAAAATGCCATTTGGTCTTTGTCTAGATCTATGAAAGAAAATACTGAATTTTGCAAGGAAGAACTGTGTACAGAGTTACATTTCCAACCAGTTGGCTGGCTGACCATTGTCAGTCATTCTGTCACATAACCTCTGCACTGAGAAGTATCAGTTCTGCCCAGAGCAGTAATTTGTATAACTCTTGGATAGTAAAGGGAAGGTGAGGTGTCAGATCTAGCACTGACTGATAGCCAAAACCATCCATAAATCTTATTTGAAAGTCTTCTACTTCCTCTCCAATGTCTCCTCTAGTTCTTACATCTCCAGTATCTCAAAGTTAATTTATTTCTGTAAGATCTTGCCTTTTGTCAACTGTAGACACCACTGATGGTGCCTATCAGGTTTTGTCAGATGCCTTGACTGTCATATGACAAGTTGGGCTTTCCTTGTCAGGACTTTTCCTTGAGATAAGCAGCTGCTGTAAATCTAACTTTTAAGGGTTCTAATAAGTATAACAGTTAAATGGCTAATGCCTTAAAGTCCTTTTGTAAAATGTCCCAGTGTCAGCCTTGTTGAAATCCTCTGTTCTGCAAGCAGTGGAATGTGGTATCTTCTCTTCTTCATCCAGATATATCTGTTCAATATAACTGATATCAAATACAGCTGTCAGGAGTCTCTCAGCAGCTCATATGAGAAGTCCCTGAAGTAATCCAAAAAGTTTGGCCATTTGCTTGGAGACAGGCATGATTTTTTTGTTATCTAATGGCATGGAATAATTGTTTATGAAGTTGTGAATCTAAAAAAGAAATTGAAATAATATTCAAATTCAAACCCCAAATGCAGGCAGAAACTTAAAAGTATGTGAAGGTGGTGCTGCAGGCAGTTTCCTTTAGTACCCTGGATATTATCTTTTGTCTGGACTCTTTGATTTTGGTGGGGGTTCTTTTTAACTCATTTCTCTATAGTTTGCATATTTGTGCTTTCTTGTTTCCATCTCTTTATCTGAACAGAACTCACACAAGTTCAGAATTAGAATTATCATTGGGCTGCTATATAGCTAGAGGATTTTTTATGGAAGTCTAAAGCCAGTGTGCTTCCAGAGTGTAATTCATTTGATAATGATTGAGACATCTGAGTATGAGGAATCCTGTTATGAAGTTCATTTACGTCATCAGTAATGTCATATCTTCTATAGGAAAAAACTTTGTTTTCCTCATTTGAGCATATTGGTTATATCACCCCCATAGGGGTCTAGATACTAATTTGACTGAGGTTTAGTAGGTTTTCTAAAATAATTTTAAAATAACCTGCAAGATAAAATTTTAAATTTTAAAAACCCTAGAGAACTTCAAAACTTTGTTTAAAACTTTTGCTTATCAGGATATGGAGACTTTAGGAGCTTTGAAAATCAAAGGTTATTCTCTTCACCTTGTAGTAATATTGCTGGAAGACAAAAAACCCCCATATTTTGAAGCTGTTTCCAACTTTTACAGAGTCCTGACTTGTTTTAATAATTCTGCCAGAAATGTAAAAGTTAGTACACAAGATAATGAGGTGAAATTAGATGTAAGAAAAATAAGAGTATCTCACCTATTTTACTCTTAAATATATCACAGCTATATCACATCCATTTACTGATGCAGTGGATGTACATCTATTTGAGATGTACAAACAAGTTCCTGTTTGTGGCACAGAAGGATTGAGTTTGTGACTTCACACAGGATAGCAGAATTATCAAGCTTTATTTTCATGAAGTTCCTGGCTAAAGTTACAGATGCTCAGCACCTCTCAAAATTGGTTTCTGTTTAGAGGCAGTACAATAGTGAGAACAGTTAAGTAGAGCCCTGAAAAAGAAGAACAGTTTGTTAAGTGCATGTCTTGTTCCAGAAAGGAGACTGAGATCAAATCTGTGTTGAGATTGCTCTTCGAATGGCCATAACTTCATAATTTTAAAATAGTCCAGAGATCTTGTCATTTCCAAGCTTTTTTGCAAAGAACAACAAATAGAAGCCAGCCTAAGGCATTTTCTATAGTTATATACATGAAGATAAATGTATTATAATTTAGCTGATTACTCTTTTTTTTCTGTGTGTTAACTACATAGAATGTGCTTTGAAATCTTTTGTATTATATCATGTAGCATAACTTACCTGCTGTGATTTAATCAAGTATTTGGGTCACTCAAACTGTAATAGCAACAGAAATAATAAGGATTTCTATCTTTAGATGGAGCTTTTTAAATTTTCATTTTCATAATATTTTCTCTTCGTATGATTGTTTTTATCTGTGGTAGCATGCAAAGCACCTAAACTTTTGATCCCTTAAAAATTTGGAAACAGAAACCTCAGCTGTTTAACAGTACTTTCACTAAAAGCATTGCTTGTCATTTTTGACTTGTTTGAGAATTATTTTATGCAGGAGTTTTGCAAACTTGTAAAGCATGTTAAAATTTCATTTTGGTAGAATCCATGCTGCATAATACTTCATTGCCACAGAAATTAATGCTTATTCTGTAATAAATTTAGCATAGCATGCATCTCAGAAAATGTCTATGGCATTGAATTGAAAGGAACACTTCGGTGTTAGGCAGGAGTTAAGCACATTGCTTGCAATATTCTTTTGCATTTTTTCATGGTTTTTGCATTTAACTTTTTGTGAATATACTGCAGAGAGGATGAAAAGCTTTTCAGGAGTTCTCATCAGTTAAAGCATACTCATTCACAGTCAATTATAATAACAAGACTTTCTCAGTTCCAGGGTGCATTCATGTCATCCTACAATAGATCTCCTCTAAGAGATGGTATATTTTTAGCTCTGAGCTGGCTGGGAACCTCAACTGGATTATTTTAATCATTGTAAGACACATTACAAAAATATCCAGTCAGTGCCTCCCATTGTGTCATTTAGGAGGAAAAGCAAGCAGTACACTTTCTGCAAGACACTAAGACATATATGATTGCCCAGACATAGGAAACCTTGTTTATTATTCTGGTACACAAAGGAAAGCTATCCAAGAGCTGATGGAAGAGCATCACACAGCAGCCAGAAGAAGCCATGGAATTAGAGGCAAGACAGTGGCCCATTTACACCAGAATAATTCTAGTGAGAGACTGCAGTCTCTACTTCATCCAAAGGATGGTCCCTGCTCTGATGTGTAATTTGTCATGACAGATAAAATGGGCTCAAGCTCATTTTCAGCAAATATTAAGAATGTGAGCTATGAAAATCAAGTCAAACGTCATTAGCTACTGTTCTTTTGGGTTTTAGGTGGAACAAAATCCCAACCTATTGAAATTTACAGAAATTATGTTATTAACATCACTGGGAAAGAACTTAAGCACAGTTGACCCAGTTCAAAGGCACAATTTAATGCTTCATTTTCAATAGGGATGATAGAAAATGTGAGGCTTCATCTTGAAGTACTCCACTTGCTTGATCTTTTATGCTCTTCCATTTTGGTCTCCTGGTTTTTTTCCTTTCTTTTACCTTCCGTTCATCCCTTATTCTGGACCACAGAAATCAGGTCTCAGCCTGAGTCATGAAATACAGGAGTAAAACTTGAAGGCAGGCACGGTGAACCAAAAATCAAGAGGCAGCAGTCTATAGTTTCTTGAATGAGTAAAAGGAGATGCTATCCCGGAGTATAGCAAGGAGGATTATAATACCAAAGTTTCTGTTTTAAAAATATATTATTCCATGCTGAAAATACTATTGGTATCCAGAAGTAGTAAGAAAACTTTAAGATATGGCTATTACTAAAGCCTAAATATTATTTAAAGCACTTTACTTGTAATTACTGACAGAAATCTAATTTTTCATAATAATACTGGAAAAATATGTGAAGCCAGGTGTTTTTAAAGATGCCAAAATTATTATACAATATTTCATCTTGTTATCATTATATGAGTCAGTTTGATTTATCCCAGCCTGGAATATTAGACTAGACATGAAGGAGTAAGAACAGTCTTACAAGTTATAAAAAGTATATATTCATATATATATGTATGTGCACATGAATATCCTCTTGCTCTCCAGTCTCTTCCAAGAAAATTTTCCTCTTGTCAGTCAGCTGATCCTAATATCATCTTAGAGTAGAGTAGATATTTTGAAGTATAGACTTCTTTTCCTTCATGCTGTTTTAACTATGGTGTTATGCAGGTAAATACAAGCCATTTGTGGTTATATTTAGCTTAAGTACTAGGATTTGCTTTTTACCTTTGTCTTGCAGAACTACTTAACATTTCCTGGGTTTAGCTTTTCTTTTTACCTTTGTCTTGCTGAACTGCTTAACATTTTCTGGGTTTTTCATGTGTTCATTATTTGCCTAAGCAGCCTGCAATCATTTTCTTCCTGACATTTTAAGAAATTTCAGGTATTTTCTTCTAAGCTAGGATTCAGGTTCAGTGTTTCTAGTATTATGAAGTATATCTAAAAAATGTTATACTTCAGTTTTCATCCAAAATGTTATTTGCATCTGATTGCAACTCTGCAAACTCATCTTGGCTTCTTTTTAGTTTTCAGAGTGCTGCATTTGAAGTGTTCTATTCGCAAAGTGGGAACAGCATGGCAATAGCTGCTCAGGGGTCTCCAAACTCTTTTTTCAATGTACAAGAAATCTATGTGGGAGAGACTGTACCAAGACAGAGAGAGCAAATTTTACCCCTGTACTGCTGGTATTGTACTTCACAGACCGTATCTCATCTATTATGCTGCCATCCATTGCCTCAGAGGAAACTAAAGGGAGATGCATCATTTTTCTTGCAAAGGCTAAATTATATAGGAACTAAACAAATGTACTTGATTTTCATATAGTTGCAAGTTAAATTGCAATACAAGAAATTGGGGACAAGTACGTTTTGCATCTTGGATGATCAGATTCAACACTAGAGCTCTTGATACAGTTCTCAGGGAACAGCCCTTCTGCCAAATTGTTCCCTGTTGCAAAAAAACAGACACACAGACACGCTATAATCCTTAACAAGTATGTTGTAAAACAACTGCTGGTGTTCCTGCAGCCATACTTGTTAGTTTTACTAGTTGTGTTAAATTTGCAAAGTGACAATTCCATGTTAGCTCAATTGATAAATAGCCTTTGACCAGATATGAATCTTTTATCTCCTCCTAAAGGCTAAACATTTCTGCATGTTTGGAATTAATTGCATTAATTTCATTAATCTGTTTCATGATCTTAAAGCTCCTACGGGTGTTTGAATCTGGTGTTTGAGGTGGCTTCCCTCAAGCTTCATCCTTGAGTTGTGAACTGGAGTTGACTAGTTCACTAGGCTGACTTAAAGCTGTTTGACTGTGATTGTTGTTGCTTGTCTTCTTCATGGATCACAGAGTTTATGTTAGATAAAACTCCTAAAAAGTCAAGTAATGAACAGGAAAGAAATAGAATCTGTCTAAAATTTGCTAAAACATTTTATTGTCCCTAAAAGCATAATCATGACCTTCTGTTGAAGTGGATAGAATTTGTAGCCCCCGGGAACCTTTCACACAGATTTCATTGCAAGATTGAAGCTAAAATGAAAGGCCAGATAGGTCACAGCCATTCTGCAGGCTGTGGACTGAAAAATTATAACTACTGGAGTAAGTTCAGACTGTCAGCAATTAAAGAAAGACTGTCAACATTCTCAGTGTTCTGTCCATGCAGAGCTTGTTGAAAATTCATTAAATTCACCAGCATTAGTGTCATTTTCAGGGTAATATACAGCTTACTGTAGCAAAGAATTACCTGGAAGCAGTGATTTCACTATTCTGACTTATTTCTAATAAACACATTATTTGTATTGTGGATTTCCAATTTTATTCCTCAGCTGTTTCTTTAGTAGTCATGTGTTTACATACAAATGTTTTAAATATATGCCACTATTACAAACTTAGAAGCTATTTTTTCTTTCTTACATATTCTCACTAAGAAACAGAAGGTTCTAAAATTCCCAGTTATGTTTTTCATCTTGTGCCTTCAGAGGTATCACACTGGTGTCTTGTTGGAATTTTGTAAGCAGCAGTTTCAGTGACGAAAAATAAAAAATATTCCTAGCTGTAGTAGTTTTTATATTTTGATCTCGGGAGACCTTAGAAAGGAGTTTAGTTTCATCACCTGAATTTTACTGAGAAGTAACCTGGAGACAAGAGAGGGAGGTAATGACTTATTCACGTTTTCTCAGTAAGCCTGTGACAGAAATTGAACTTTTGTCTCCTGAATTCTAGCCAAATATTTTCTCAAGCCTACTCTCCTTCTGCACAGGAGTGCAGATTCCAAAATGCCAAAAGACATAAAAAGCAGACAATGTAAACAGGTGCGAATGAACACACAGTTCATAAAATCCTGGCTTCACATAAGCTGGTGGCAAAACTTCCTTCAGCTTTTATGGGGTCAAGATTTTCATCAGGTCAGACCATCTTTGAAAGAAAATACTTCCATATTTACACTAATGGGTCTTTTCAGATCTAATCTCTTTTTCTTTCCCCATATACAGTTTGAGTTACCATGGGTTCTCTAATTAAACTTGATACACAATTTGATGTCAACTTGTATTTCTGAATCAGACCTTAACACTATTCTTTGAATTTCTTTTGCTTTAAACAAAAAAATGTATGTGCTGCCTGTTCTGAAACACACTAACTTTGGTTTTCATCATCATCGTTCTGATAAATCTGTGTTCCTGGCTTGGTTCCTTTGTATTTTCTTTACATAGGTATTATTTTAACTGTTGGTGACAAATTGCACTGTTACTTATAGACAGTGTTCAATTAAATATATTTTCATTTGCGCTGTGACCACAGAGTAGGATGAAGAGAGATGTGCTATTGAAATTTTTAAGTGTGTTTGGGATTTAGAGCATACATGCTTGCTATAAAAAATTAATGATAACCTTAAAGGTTACGACAAGTTAATTTTGCTCAGTAAGCAATGAACTTACTAATAATCTGTGAATTAGTAATTAAAAGTTTATATGAAGAACACATTTTACTCCTGACATTAAAGTTTGGGTTAGTGATTATGGCTATTCAGTGTCTCTGATTTTATTTGTTGTTTTTTTATATGATTAAACTGAGCTTTTTCCTCCTTCAGATAATAGTCTGTGGCAGTGGGTAATAAGAATGCACTGAGACATAGAAGGCAAGGAAGTGACGGTGTCAAAATAAAGTGATTTGTAATCAACATCCTGCACCAAATCTCGGTGTAACCAATGTCTTTCTAAAAGCCTGAGAAAGAAAGTACTTCTCCTTAATGTTCAAAAGCAGCTTACAAATGGCTGAAATCCATAGAGTGAACCTTCATACAATCATAAAATAATCCCATGCATTATATTGATGCTGATTTACATAAAGTCACTCAGGAGAGCAAATGTTTTCTTGGACAAATTGTTTTTTGAGGACTATATTCCTTCCTTCTCCTTTTAAACTACTCATCACCTTCCGGGAATTCTGGCTAGTACTTTACTTAATTTAAGTGGTTCCAAAACTCCTGTGGCTTATTATCCCTCACAGGTGAGCCTACTCTGTTTGGAGAGAAATGGTGGCCAGGATCTAAGGCGGGAAATGCTTATGAGAAATGAGAGAAATTCCACTGACCATTGCATAAAATTGAAAAGGAAAAGTGAGAACAGGACAAATCTGATGTATAATGGCCATTTTAAACTAGTGGTAGTTTCCTGAGAAGCTGCCTTCCTTTTCAAACTTTAAAGATGAAAAGTATTGGTGAAAAAAAAATCCTGCACCAAATCACAATATCCTTTCCAGCATATCACCTGTAGAAATGTACTGCTCTAATGTTAGAACAGTAAACTGAAAAGCAACTGATGCAGAAATTAAACACATCAGCTTGTCCTGCAAAAGTTAAATTATTATTGGTTCTATGTGTTGTGCCATGGGCCGCACTGGGTATTTCATTTTTCTTCTGACAGCTTGGATTCAGGAGTTTGATCTGTTTTTTAACAACATGTTTGCTATAGAAAATATTTCATTCTACTGAGTTGACATACTGCTGAGCAGTAAAAGTCCTAGCTTATACAATATGGGTAAAGCCGTGCTCAGTGTGATAGAAGCTGATCTGTCACATGGTAAAAGGAACTTCAATACCATGTAAATTATAGATAAACAAAGATATAGTCTACTCTTACAATGAGAGAATTAAGCCTTACTTATTAAAATTGTTTTAGTGGCTGTGATCAAGACTAAAGACAAAAATTAAGCACTTTGAAAATACTGTGGCTTTAGGCAAGACTAGTCAATTGTTGCATATATAAGACTAATTTTGCAAGTAAATCACCAACAGTGTATGCACATGACCTGTAGTCAAATTCATAGAAGAATACCAGAAATGCAGAATTGCATTGGCTGTGCTCTAAAAATTCATAATAACAGTAGTGTAACCAGAGCAGCATTATCAGAAGTCACTGATTGTATTGCATGTATCTAAGTCTTGTTGTCAGAACTAATGTTAAAGTCATAGTTCCATTGTCCTTCCTAGTACAGGTATGTCAAACATAGCATAGTACAAACATATGCCAAACTATCTTTCTCTACAGAGTACCTTGTCTGATGTTTTTCCTAAATGTAACAGGCCAAAGCTACCAATGTGAACAGTGTGCCAGTCATTGGCATTAGGTGAGGATGTCGTATAAATTTTATCAGTATTTACCAGAAGAAAATTGGTTTTACAATGAGGGTGGTGAAACTGGAACAGGTTGACCAGAGAACGGGCAGATGCCCCATCTCTGAAATCATTCAAGGTCAGGTTCGACAGGGCTCTGAGCAACCTGATGTAGCTGAAGATCTCTCTGCTCATTGCAGGAAAGTTGGATTAGATAATCTTCAAAGGTCACTTCCAACCTAAACTATTCTATGATTCTATGATTCTATGATAGGTAATGAAAAATGGCTATTGCTAAAAACATTTAATTTCTACCAAGTAGTGAGTCCTAGTTGAGAAGGCACATAATTCTCAACATTCAGGTATCTTTTATCTCTGACACTATTCTGTATTTATATAAACAAGTGATAATTTCTTTTTTACATTAATAACATGCAAAGAGTTAATATTGGGCCTTTATGCAAAATTTCATGGATTTCCTTTAATACTAGTGATACTTTTCCCATAGTTGCATTAAGGCAGGATAGCTTGGCTTTGCTGTGATCTGGCTGGCTGACTTTATCCAGAAGAAATGTTCACTGATTAAAAAGGTAACAGAGAACTGTACAGATTGAAAGATCTGATTCTAATTGATGGTTAATCAATTTTGAACCAAAATCAGAATTAAAAACAAAGGCTGCCTGCTGGGTGGTCCTATTGCAATCTCTTAACATAGGTGGCTATGTGAGGTTAACTTTTTTATGTGCCACCAGCTAATATAGTTGCTTCTAGGTAATTCCAGCTATGTCTGTGATGGTATAGTGCCAGAACACCTTCCAGGTTATCAGCATTCTCTATACTGTCCCATGCAGTGCCTCTCCACTGCACTTTGTGCAGTCTGCAGGAGGGTTATAGGCTGGACAAACTAGTGAAGCACTTAGGCCAAACTCTCATCTTTATGAGGTGTGTTTGTTTTTTTCAGTGCTTCCTAAAACCCTATCACATGGTCTTGGGGTCATGATTACCTCACTGAAATTACTAGTTTTACCACTGATTTTGAATCAAGTCAGAGTTATTCTCTTTAATCATGTTCCAAATTTAAAGTATTTTTTGCATTTCTTGTCTTCATCAGTTTTTTGCCAAAAACAATTAACATCTTCAGCATCAAAATCAGCAGCACAGAATCCCATACCTATAGAGGACAGTACGTGTGAAAGGAGAGAGCTCTCTAAACCATGCAGGTCACAGTGATCCACCTACAAGTGTCCCCAGTCCAGAGATTCAGTAATTTGCTGCATGAATGTCTTTTCTTTAGCACTCTTCCACAACATCCCTGTAGGCTACAAGCATGACCTCTGCAGTCATGCTGCTACTGTTTGTGTATTCAACTATTTAAGACCCTTTAGCTGAACCCCAGAATACAAGTGGCAACCTCTTCCACCCAAATCCTTTCCCCACCTCCCAGCTCTGCAAAGGCTAACAAGGTTCTATGCCAGCAATCCTATAAATGTAGGGAAATACATCACTGTGAGTTAGTGCGTCTTGCTTTCACCAAACCAGACACAGGTTTACTTGGTGACCCTTTATTAATAATTGCATTAGCTAGAGCAGAACCCATATATTAGTCTTAGCTAAATTTGGTTCTTTAGGGCTAAAAGTATGTGCATTTATCTTACCTAACTGTGTGTATATGAAGTGCTTGCTCCATAAAAAATTACTTTCTATGGTGCATCCATTTAACTACATCAGCTACACATTGCCCACCAAATGTCACCACTAACACTGCCAGTGGCATGTATATCCTTGGGCAGATTTAAATAGCTTCTTTTATTTTAATTAACCTGTCAGAGAAAGCTGCTTCATTTCCAACACTTAAAATTAAGCTTGGCCTGAAGTCTAAATTTAGCCCTGCAGCTGTGATAGATTTGAAGACCAGTCCCTTTCACAAGGGTTTTGAAATGTTCTCACAGTTGCAAACATAAGAGGAAATGCCGACTACAAAGTAGCAGATCTGAGTAAGAAACTTACAGTTTATATTGTTGCTTCTCTGATTATAACTGCTTCTAGTCTATTTCCTTTAAAACGTCTTCCAAGCCAGAATTACCGAGTGGCAAACTTCTGTATTCTTCATATTTTTAAAATTAAACTCTTCCAAGCAATGAGAATGACAAGGAAAAGTTTACTAGACTAAGAGATTGTAATATGTCTCTAAATAAAGTATGTCTAAATCATTCTGCTGTTACAATGTTGCATTTTTGATTTATTGTACTTTATGAACATCAATTAAATTTCCACTGGAAGCTGAGTGTTTTGAGACTGGAACACCATTCCAGAAGAATTTGAAACAGGAAGGATTAGCTGACCATTTAATGTAAGGGACTGTGCAATGAAGTTGTTTGCAGCAATAACTCATTTAACCAGAGGCCTATTCAAATTCCTTGTTGCTGTTATAAAAAAGAGTGATGCAATTCACAGTTGCCTGGACAGCTCAGATAAGATCAATTTTGTCTAACTGCCTAAAAGGAGTTAACTGTTTTGTTTAACCTAATGACCTAGGTTCTTTGTGTTGGTTGACAGACACCTCCAAGGGACCCTTCATCATATTTTGAAATGGGATTAATAATCTTTTGGCTGTTTTTCATCAGATGTTTAGCTTTTAGACTGTTAAATTACAAAAGAATGAATCCATCCTAAATTTAAAACAAAATCTGGTTTTGGTGCAAACCACTGGTTTTGAATTTGAATTTTCCTATTTTAAAAATGGTGTTTGCAACATTCATGACTTATACTAATGAATCACTGTAAATTCTTTCAAAGTGGTCCTCATAGATGCAATCAAGTCAGAATTAAAACAGTAGTTTTGAATAGTGTGAATTGTGTCATTCATTTCAATGGACAAATCATTTTGGTGGATCTGTGCTGAAACCTAAAGCTGTCGCTATAGATATCAGCCCTTCTTACTGTTCCGTGTCTGATTCTTTTAGAGAAAAGCTCAGCTAATAACTTTATTCTGCATCTCAAACAGCCTAAGTGTTACGTTTCTCATCTAGCTGCCACATTTCCCAGCCATTCTGACTGCTTGACTACATTTTTTTTAAGTTAAGAATACTCAGGTCCTAAAAATGTGGTAGCAGTATAAATTACATTAATTTTACACTTGACTTTTCTATAGCCTGTATGACTCTTTATTTGGTAAGATAAAATAATATATTTCATTAAGGAGCTGCAGAATTCAAGGCTTGAGAATATACTAGGTTTTAACAGGCCTATACAATTGATTTGTAACTATTTAATTGGAAAAAAAATTCCGGCTAATCACTTTTAGCACATGAGTTATGTTCAGCCTGTAAACTCCTTATTATTCATATGCAGAGGGATGTGTCCAATTATTAAGACCCCAAGGATTTGATTCAAAGAATAATCTGCATTTCTAAAGAAAAAAATAAGCAGTAGGGTATTTAATTCTTAACAGAAATGTTGTGATGCACGTCAAAGCATCACTAACTCTTAGTTTTAAAAACAGTATCTGCTACTTGCTTGTCCATTGGCTGGTTCACTGCTATATCTGTAATGTACAGTCTTGATCTAATTGCTTATTATGCAGTTGTTTATCCGCTCATTTGTAACAGCCTGAAATTCAGTCTAGCTCAGCAAATTGCTGTGCTTAAGGCATTTTTACATTCTAGGAAATTATAATATCCCCAGAAGGCAAAGAATTAATAATAAAAATCCTCTTTTGTAAAAGATTATCATTGCAGAGCAAATGGAGCAGATCTTCCCTATCTTAGCACATTTAATATTCTCATTTTTTTCTATGAAAGTTTGATAGAAAGACTATGTGGGGATCACTGTTTTATTAACTTGTTAAGAGACAAATTTACTGAACCAATGCAGCATATTGATTTCAGTGTCTGCTATATGGAAAAGCGGCAATAGTAATGGATGACTTCTAGACATTTCCATATGGAAGTCAGCTCATTCTTCAGACATTTTGTGATCTTGATTTATCTGTTTAGGCTGGCACTAAGGAGTTAATGATTCAGATTACAAGGATGCTTTCTTGTTTATTACTTAGAAGTTTTTCCAGGCTTCCAAATGATTTATTCCTAGTGTGCCCACCCTTATTGAATACTTTGCAAAGGATCCACAGTTTGTCTCATTCTATTGGAAACAGTATTCTGGTGAGTAGATTTCTTGTTTGATAGGCAATAAACAGAAATTAGAACACTACATGCAGCATATTTGTCATCAGTTCTCAAATACTATTCAACCGATTAAGCATGCATCGATCTCTGGAGTGGGGGAGCTTAATCTAGTTCTTAAAATCTATCACATAATACAGATGACTTGATCTAATTTCCTTTATAACTGCAATCATACAAAGGTAAACATCATAGCTAAGATATTTAAAGAGAAGGAAAGAGGTAACAATCAAATGAAATTGCATTGCAATCCTCTAGGTACTTTCCTTGAAGGTTTTCAAGTTCACAAGCATACCTGTCTTCCAAGTTTTATTTTTTGCTCTATATTTTGAGGAAAAAATCTTGCTGCTTAATCTAGGAGTTCAGTGCTGATTTTATTTCCATTATTCATTTTCACATTGCACCATTCAAGCATCAAGCAAAAACCAAAGATCTCAGAGAGTGTGCAGGCAAACGTGTTTCTTCACCCTACAAAATGAGTGATTCATGTAGGCAAGGGCTGAAATCATAGCAACACAATTCAGAAATCAGTCTTCATATATCTGGACTCTCACCATATTTTTCTACAAAAAGAAAAGTTTGTAAGTTCCTTTCTCTGCTATGTTGTATCTCTTAGAGGACGCAAGCCTTTCTACTAAGAAATCTTAATCATCTTTAGACAAAGAGCCTTTTCATTAGCAACAGTCTTTTCATTAGCAACATTAAGACTACACAGATAAGTGGTTTACAGGAATTAATTATGTATTTTTGGGCCAAGCCATCAGAAATATCTTCTGGATGTTTTTATCAAGACTTGCCTTAGAATCTGTACAGCAGGTAGTTTAAATTTTTATCCTGAGTTTCAAAAATATGAATGATTACAGAAATAGAAACATGGAAATTGAAATAGAAATACATATAGCATTTCCAAGTATGTAAAATTTACTTCTGATATAAATTTAGATCACTATTTATTATTTTTATGTAAGCTATCAGCAAAGGGGTTTTAGAAGTAGCAGACTTATATGTTCATGTGGATACACAGGATATAGAGTAACCTACTTTGTAGAAATGGACAGAACTGTGTCTGGAAAAATATTTAAAGTGGGTCTCTAATGTAAAACATAATTTTAAAGAGTCTTATTGAAGCACCATCTTTTACATAAGCTCTCAGATATACTAAAGCAGTAACAATTATTCATCAAGTGATCTCAAAGCATTTCACAAAGACAGGAAAGTACTTTTTTTTGTTCTACAAAACGGAAGTATGAAATCTGGAGTTTTATTTTATGAAGGATCAAGTATTTCAGTTGCCTAGAAACACAAAAATGAGACAGAAAGGTCCTGCCTTATGGAGAGTGTCTATACACCACTGAAGCTTTTGCAAAATTAAATAAAGGATAGCTCTGTTCATGTTCATGAAGCCAAATAAATTGCCCAGCATCTTCCAGCAACTCAGTGGCAGAGCTGGCAATGGCATTCCTGCCCCTTGGATCTTTATGCTGGGTCCTTTCCCCTTGACCATCCCTTCATCAATGCATTAACTGAAATGGGAAATCATTGTTTTACCTATATCAACACTGGAGTAACAGGCAAGGAGAGCTGAATATGAGGGGGTGGTTCATCTGAGGAACTTTGACAAGATGTGCAGAATGCGAGTGAGCCAGAAGCACTTTATGACACATTCAGAACCTGAATTACAGTTTTAGTAATCATCAGTTCCCCTTCTTCTCTGTCATTTCTTTATTTAATATATTGCATGCAAGAGACTTAGCGTGCAAGTTTTATAAGCTTGCAATAAAAATATAACAACTGTTGTATTAAATTATTTAAGTTGTAAACCATTGTAAAAAGCAGAAAAAGTTATATCGATGTGGAGACAGAAAAAATTATTGTGATGGAGTATAAAATATATTGTGCTGATTACTACAGAATTTTTGCCCAGTTTAGCATATTGTAAATCCTTGGTTGGCCTTAAGAATGAAACTGCATGTAGATTTTTGTAAAGAATTGTGGCAAGTGGTTTAAGAAAAATGAATCTAAAATCAGATTTATAATTTAAAAACAAATCAGCTAAAATGTGACAGCAGACAAGAAGATCTAAGAGGTCAAAAAGAGAGAATTGTAGCAAAGCAAAGGGTCAGTGTATTCAAAACTCTCAGATTTCCCCTGAGGGAAAGCTAGATTTCTGAAGGAAATGGATAACCAACTTTTTATTTTAAGCAAGTGGAATATTATTTTATTCCTTAATGCTATGCTTTACTAAAGAGATGTACCAATAATTTTGAATCTGGCTGTATTTATATTAGTAGCATTTAAAAGTGCTAGATTTACCAAAATTAGAAACTACAAAGGGAAACAAATATATTTAGCATGAAGTTCTGACTATAAATGATAAGAACCATTTAATTTTCCTTTATTCCACATCTTTGCTCCTGGTAAGTCAAAAATGAAACTGATTAAATGATGATGATTAATAATAACAATCATCCTCCTCCTTTAGCATTTTCTTGTTTCACCTTTTGATCTTACCAGATTTTTGGGGACTTTTGATGATCCCAGGTGTTCTTATAGCAGGTTGCCAATGAGTCTTCTTTGCCCTGCAAAGTGATTTGGCAGAAATTCAGTTAGGCAGAGCATATTTTCTTGCCTTCCTTTCTACCAAAATGGGCTTTCTGCAAAAGAGAAAAGGAGGTGATGTCCTCAAACTAATGAATCTTCCTAGCAGTGGTGCAATTGAAAAACCACCTTGCAAGAGAAGCCTTTTAAAAAGAAAAGCCAACTCATTCAGCTAATGTAGAGTGGAAAATACTGGTAAGACCACTCTAGTGATGATGTTCCAGGTATGATATTCCCTGACAAATTAAAGCCCAAGACATAAAGTATCAGTGCTGACCAAAGAGAGGGCTGTGTGGGCCTCTTAGCTTTACTTTAAAAATGACATCACTTCCTAAACAATTTATTTCTCTCTACTTGTGCTCCAAAATTGTTAAAACCAGATCTCATGCTGTGTAAAGATCACGTCTTTAAACAGAACAAAGCACAAGGATAAACTATGTTCTCACTGTGCCTGATAGATTGGGCTTCTGTAGGTGGAAAAGATAAAGGTCACCCTTCCATCACTTGCACTTCATGTTTCTTAAAAGTGGTTAAAGCACCACATACATTTTTCTTCTGAGCATTTTCAATTTCATTAATCCAGTATCTCTTTGAGCTAACATAGTTCTTAATGGAGATGTAGCTTAAGTCTCCAGAAGCAGAAATTTCTGTCAAAAGCAGTGATCCAGCAGAAGAGCTGTCAGTGCTGCTGACTAACTGGTCACCTGTGGGTCCTGGCCCAGCTGATGGGTCTAGGGGCTGATCCACCTAGGTGAACCTGAAATCTCTAAGCAACAGCCCAGATCTGGGCAGCTTTTCCATTTACTGCTGGGCTATGCTGTGCATTTTACCTGTCACACAAAATATAAGAGTTACAGAAAGCACTGCAGTTTTTGTAATCCCAAAGCGCATTCTACAAAAGTTTTTGGATTCTTTTTTTTAATAAAATGGATGTTTGAGACCATGTATTTTGGTGAAGAAAGAATCTTCTTTTTTTTAAAATATATATATTTGTGTGATAATTTAACTTCATTGCAGACTTTCGTGATACACTGTGTTATAAAATATATAGCAATGTTTAATAAGAAATCGTAATACAGTTGGATGTATAGCCTTATGACAAATATAATAGACTATTTTGTAATAAAGTCTGCAGGTAACTTTCAAATGACCCATAAACAACTTCACCTACTGATGGCAAAAGAAGAGCAGTGAAGTTGTTTAACAACAGAGCAGGTGGAGTGTGTGCAGCACTGCTCTTCTGGGACTCTGATTTTAATTTCCAGAGATCCAAGAGCAGCCCAAGCAAAAGGATGATTCAGTTCTTTGCCACTGTATTATTGTTCGTAAATGTCCTCACTGTGGTATGCTCTCAAGAGAAGGGGTGTATGTTGGGTCAGAATTTGGGGTCAGTTGTTGGCTTTTCTACAAATTACTTCAACAAATCATGTAATTCTTCCACTGTTTCCTATGGCTCAGTTTCCTACCTGTCCTATGTTCCTTTTTCAGCTCTCAGGTTTTTTTCTGTCAATGGTAAACTCTTGGTGGTAGTCTTTGTCAGTTATTTAGTGTTTATTTAGTGCCTGATAAAATGACACGTCAGTCCTTCTGAAGACTTTTGTAAATTATGCTATTAATAACTTCAAGTTAGAGCAAAAATGACTTGCAGCTCAGATTGCTTTGTGGCCAAGTTACAGACCCTTTTTCTTTTTTTGCTGTTGGCTGACACAGCTGAATAACTCCCCAAGCCTCCTGCTCCCAATTCCGTAACAAACTATGAGCTCATATTACACAGGAAGCACTAGCACTGAGATTTATTTGTCATCCTTGGAGGCCATGAGAAGGAACAAAAGACTTTCATCTCTTTTTGTTCCTTGGCTGTAGGGAGTAAGAGGGTACTGATATCTTGGGTCACTGCCATACAGGATAAAAATCCAATTAATGTAAATCTGCCAGATCAAGGGGAAGTAAGTAGTGTGGTTATCAAGAGTCCACAAATTTCTGGGTGGATCATCAGCAACCTCTGGCAGCACAATTTCCCCATTAAAACAGAAGCTGGGTTTTGTTCCACCTCTAAATACTGGTCTACCCTTTTCTTAAGCCTGCTCTGGCTAATTTTGCAGAAGTTGTCAGTTGCAGCACGAATGAAATTTTGGTCATTTGTTGACTCGCTCAGCATAAAAGGGCAGTGAATGCCATGACCATTCTGTTACATCTTCCAAGCAGCTTTGATTAAACTGCTGTGAAGCCAGACCTGGATCAATATGAATGATCTTCATCGACCTAATAATGTATTTAACATGTTCAGTGCACTTCTATCTGTTTCTGTTAGAATACATTGTTTACATTAGTGCACGAGATTGATTTAAAGTTTCAGAGTTCTTTACAATGGTAAATATTAGAAATAACCTCATTAGTTTGCACGATACTGTATATAGATATGTAATCTACCATGCAAGCTCCTCAGCAGGTGTAAATTAGCATAGCTACCATTTATAGTTGTTGAAAATCTGGCCTGGAAACTGAAAACAATTATTCCATCAGTATTATTTTAAATGACCACAGCTTAACTTGACATAAAGCAAGTTCCACATGATCTTCTCTGTACCCAGTCAAAAGATGCTTACCACATCATCTTTTAGAAAGCTTTTCTATTATTTGTAGACTAAATTCTCCTACCAGCAGATGTATGTGGTGTCCTCTAGTTACATAAACATCCCTTTCTGGTCCAGCCTTTTGGATGCACTGTGTCCAGTCAGGTATTTCTTTAACCCACTGGCTTTGAAGACTATTTAGCAGACTTGAATAAACGAACAAATGTGGAAGCTGTACCAAACATATCACTTGGGGATGTCAAAGCACTTAACAAACATTGTTACAACTTAGTCCATGTGTAACCACCGAAGGACATATTTGCTTCAGTATGTCTCATGACAGCTTCTTAAAAAATATACTTTAGTGAATTTAACACTTGTGAAAGGTGCCAGATTGACGGGCCCTAGAGATAAAAGTTCTTGCATTACCAGCAGGCACAGCCGGGCTTCCCACACACGCTGCCCCACCAGTGTCCCCAACCCTACCTGGAGGGCACAGCAACCAACTGTCCTACATCTTGCAAATCTGCCCATCTCATGCTCCTGGACTATGGGCCAAGAGTCAGGAGCTGTATTGTGACCTAAGGGTGAAAAACCAAGTTCCATAATTACTGCACAGGTGCTGTTGCAGTTGATCATTTTCACACCAAGTTTTCAACTAATCTGGAAAAAAAAAAAAGAAAGTACATGTTTATCCGATTTAGAGTACAACAAAAACGTGTGAGCCTCTAGTGAATCCTGTGGTTCTATCTGCTCGCATAGGCACATTCAGGTGAGAACAAGAACGAGTGAACAAGTACATACACATACTGTGAAGTGCATTCTTAAATGCCTCCTGAAAAATGGGTCCTTACTGCTTCCTATGTTTGTAATAATCTGTCTCCATTCATAACTCATCCCTGCTTGGTGTCATTACAGCCCATCGTCCCCAGAGACTCTGGACACAGCTGGCATACAAATTCAATAACCATCCACCCCATAAAGAGACTGGATCGTTACAGGGTTGAAGGATAGCACACGGGGAAACAGGCTCGTGATCTTTGCACTCTGTCATGGTTTTAGAAAAAGCACAAGTTCTCTGAATGATTGTACTTGGAAAGTTCAGTCCTCCGTTCTCTTTGAAATTATATTTATACCTCACTGTGAATATTGGAAGGGCATGCTTAAGTGTTTCTTTATTTAGTGCAGAAGGCTAATGACATTTTAAACAAAAGTGCACATTTATTACCTTGTATAGGCTGATTCTCAATCTGTATATAGGACATGACTAAAAACAGAACATTGGAAAAAACACAGTGATGAGTTTTCATGTTCTGATATTTTCTAAGCTGTAGCAGCTTGAAAGAATTATTATGGAAGCCAAATGTTAATTCTTTCTATTGAGAAACAGCCCTAACTAATACACGGAGGAGCTCAGCAACATTTGTTTATCTTTAAAAGAGTCACATTTATTTCTGCAACTTGCTGTTGATGTGCATGATAACATACCTGATTGGACTGCTACTGGGTGCACTTCGGAAGGCAACTTCCATATACCCAGAGATAGTTGGGTGGCTTATAGCTGTTTTAGGGATGGCATTTGGGTCTGAAATTGTAATTGTTGTAAATATTCATATCTTTTATGATTATCATTGCCTTAATGCTTTTTCTTCTCAGCATTTCTGGTGTATCTGTCAGACTGTACAACTTTAGGAAGCATCCCTACCAGCCTAAGTCCATACCATACCTAAGATGAAGTTTAGGTTTCAAAATTTGGGAGGAAGTTCATGAGAGAATGTATACTTGGAAGAGGATGTTTTAAGATGGTAGTGTCCATGAACTCTCCTTGAATATGTTGCCTCACCCAGCCTCAGTTTTCCTGTGCAGGCTGTCTACTATAAAAAAAGACCATTTTAGGTCATCTTCTCTTTTTCAGGTTTGGTCTCTTTAGTACCGGTTTCATGTTTTATTCAACCTACTTTCAAATACTCAGTGTACCTGACCTGAGTCAGGTTTTATTTTGGACTAACTTTGGGTTGGTTTTTTTCTGGTCTGCTTGTATTTGTATAGCACCCCAACGGCATTTTCTTTTCATTCATTTTATTCAGTAGTTCCTAACTTTACCTATGTCATGTTACAAATTTTACTTCCATCTGCTACTTTTTACCTGCCAGTGTTATTAAGTCTTTTTTCCTCAACCACCTTTTTAATATTTTTGACCTAGTAGTTGGCCTTTTGCTTTCAGAGAGACAAAAGGCTTTTCTTGTCTGCTAATGAGAGGAGGAGGGCAATGCCAGCGACCTTCTCACACAGAATGACAATGCTCCACTCCCAGAAAGATGCAGAGGAAGAGAAAAAGATGTTTACCAGATTTTTCTAAGATGCACAATATACTTGGGCACCACTGAAAACACTGTTTAGAAGCAAAGGCTTCCTAAAATTTACTTAACCCCTTCTGAAGCTCTTTCTCAGTTCATTAGTTGAGAAGTTTTTATAGATGTGAAGTATTGCTTTAATTTTGATTTTAAAAGGCTAGAAACTAGAATTCCTTATTAGGGAATGACAGGACAGAGGTTCTTTCAGGACTGAGTTAAACAGAAGTCTTCAGAAGAATAGAAAGGGGTTGGTTCATTCCCATCTTCATGTAAATTGAATTACAGGGTTTAGTAAGTGAAACAGATCATAAGATAAACCCCACAGAGGCCAGGAAGCACTAATTAACGCCCACAGTGAGCAACTTTTCTGAAATTGGTCTTTAATCAAACTTTGCTCTGAAAACAAAACAAGGTATTGTGGCAGCTTGATAAAAGAGATGCATCACCAAGGCTGACAGGCCCACAATCAAACCAATACTAAAAATAACTGTTTTGTCTACTAATTTTCTTTCAAATGCTAAAAAAAATGCATGAGCTACAGTCTAAAAAGACTTGTACAGTTATTCAGCCAAGTGACTCAGCTCTAGAAAAGTGAGGGTCCTGTAAATGGTAATGCTCTCCCTGATTATGAGTGAGCCCTTTTTCTTTCCCACACTCTCCTGTTGAAACAGAGGAACAGCAGAGAGGATTGTGAGGCTGGGAGAGGCAGCATCTGGATTCCTTCAGAGTTGATCATTTTATGCCAGCTGTTCCTCTTGCTGCTGGTGGTGCAGAGTTCAGGCATCCTGACTGACTTACTAGTGTGGATTAAGATAAGCCAATCTCTCATTTTTCTTGTATCTCACATGAACAGTAAGGCCCATGACTGCTGCCTTTTGCACTCACAACTTCTCACTAAATCTGAGAGCAGGAGTTATCAGTATGGCATGCAAGGAAACACAGCTCTTTTTCCTTGTTTCTTTTCATCTGCTCAGCTGTAGGAAGAGTTGCTACAACTCCTGTGGGTACCCATCAAGCCTAGAGCAACTTCCTTTATGTTTTCACTGTAGCCTGCTTAAAAACACTGCTAGAACTTTCAGCTTTGGGATAGATTCCAAAGGGACAAAAAGTCCACTGCACCAATAGGACTAGCAGTAAAATATAACAGAGCACTGGTCTTCTCTTTATAGCAGATTTTTCTCTTGGCACAAAAAAGACATGGACCTACTGAAGCAGGTCTATAGACTAACCACAAAAATGGTCTCTCTCCAGTGAGGAAAGACTGAGATAGTTGGGGTTATTTAGCTTGGAGAAGGCTCTTGGGAGACTGTTTATTGGCCTTTCAATATGTACAGAGAGCTTATTAGAAAGATGGGAGAGACTTTTTAATAGGGCTTGTAGTGATAGTGTACCCCTTATCCAAGGGGTAATGGTTTTAAACTAATAGAGGGTAGATTCAGACTAAATATGAGGAAGTTTTTTACAATGAGGGCGATGATGCTGGAACAGGTTACCCAGAGTGATGACTGATGCCTCATCCCTGGAAACTTTTCAGGTCAGCTTGAATGGGGCTCTGAACCACCTGGTCTGATTGAAGATGGCTCTGCTTATTGCAGGGGGTGTGGACTAGATGAGTTTTAAAGGTCCCTTCTAACTCAAACTGTTTAATGATTCCATGATTTCTCTTGGGGAATGCTCTGCTGGGTGAAGTGTTGCCCTGTTTCTGTGTCCATAGTGACAGAGTCCTATCAGTCTGGATCCTAATAACCATATCCTTCACAAAAGAGGTTGCAGTCATCTAAAATGGTACTCTGGTATTAGGAACAAGCTGAAAGAGGATGGCTAACATTGGCCTCAGTGCTTTCAGTACAGGCTGTATTTTCATCTGTTCAGTGGTTACTTGAAAAAGGTAATTTCATTATTACAACTAAAACCAGTTTAGTGTGAGAAGAAAGAAGTCTGTCAGTATAGATGGGTCCATGTGAGGAATTCTTGGAGATAGGTTTTTATGAAAGAATTGTTTGCAAATACAGACATGCAGATCTGGCTGCTTTGGCAACTGACCAGGCATATGAATTGAGTTCCAAACACAACTACAATTCCCTCTG